>WNWK01003706.1:0-152500 GCA_009830355.1 Cherax destructor
ATGGATGAATATCCCCCTTTAACCATGCTGTTGCAGGCCGTGCTGGCAACCTGTACAATGACACAGTGGTGTGTCATTTCAGGGATGTTTAAAGAATCGCCAGACACAGAGCTCCCTGGACAAATTTGTTGTTAGAAAGAGGTCTAGTGACTCTCAAGCTGGTCCTAGTGGCATTCAAAGAAAAAGGAAGTAACCCCAGAAAAGAACTTACCACCTGCAGTGTTAATGGAAGGATTCCCTTCCAAACACTAGCATACTACCCACCTTCTCCCTCCTCCGTCCTCCACACATCAACAACTCTTCAATAAATGTAAGTGACATGTTATTGTACAATATTTGCATGTGTATTTATGTATTCTTTATTCAATTATTTATTATTTAATGTCCAAAAGTTCTAAAAAATATTTATTTAACTACTTTTGGAAGTCTTGGACGGATTAAATTTATTTCCATTATTTCTTATGGGGAAAATTGATTCGTTTAACGATTGTTTCGCTTTAAAATATGCCCTCTCTGACGGATTAATATCGTAAGTCGGGGTACCACTGTACTTGCAGATGAAGCACTGCTGCCAGATGTTGGAATAGTGTCGGCAGGTGTGCTCCAGTCTTGCAAATTTAGCTTTCATTTAGAAATTTAATTGCTTATAAGAATTTTCCTTGATTGGTAAGTGCTAATAACTTTTCTTTTTCATTCACAGTTTAGGGAGTACACGTTTTTTGAAGGTGGCCAAATGCCAAACCTGGGAAGGCCTGGTGGTTGTGAAAGTGTTTGTTATCCATGATACATCACTGCAGCTGTCTGCTTACAAGAAAATAATAGAAGATGTTTCCACAAAACTGATAATAGCTGCCAATTGTCTACAGTTCCACTATTTGAAGGTGAGTAAAAATTGAAAGTTACTATTGGTTAAGATAAATATAAGAGGGATGAGATAAAGTCTCAAGAATGCACATTAGGAGCAAAACAAGCCAGTGAGGTACCTTTAAATAGGAAGAAGGAAATCTTTTTTTCTTTCTTAACCCTTTCAGGGTTTTTGACGTACTAGTACGGCTTACGCGCCAGGGCGTTTGACATACTAGTACGCATAAATTCTAGCGGCTTCAAATCGAGCGGGAAATCGCTGGTAGGCCTACATGTGAGAGAATGGGTCTGCGTGGTCAGTGTGCGCAGTAGGAAAAAAATCGGGGAGCCAGTGGTGCATTGTGGGAACACCATTTCAGTCCGCCTTGTCCACCATGAATCGCAGCAAGAAACACCTTACCTCCGGAATTGGGACATTATTTTTCCCCCAGTGACAGTTCTAACAGTGATGGGGGTGTCAGTGATGGTGACTTTCAAGGTTTTGACACGGTTGTGCCTGAAAATAATGACGATAATACCGGTAATAGTGAAGAAAACCCAGACGACCCACAACCTTCCACCTCTGGTGCTGTGCCGTCTTGTTCACGTTCAGTTGTACCAGAACGAAAGAGGAAATTGTTATTTACTCATACCCAGGACTCAGATGTGAGCAATGGTGATGATAGTGATAGTGATTTTGAACTCCAAGCCTTCAAAACAGTTCCAGTAGCGAGAGTGAAGTGGAATATTCACCAGTGAAGGCCCAGTATATACGACGGTATATGCGCTCTGGTAGTGTGCCATATGCTCTTCCAAGGGTTAGGAGTACATCTAGGAGTACATCCCGTGGGGGTACAACAGGCACAGATAGTGAAAACGAAGATGATAGTGCTGCAATTGGTAGGGAGAAATGTGCATGCATCTGGTGGTGGTAGTGGTGGTGCCAGGCGGAGGCACCAGCAGTGGACCATGCTGCCACCCACGCCGCTGACTCAGCTCAGCTACAACAAAGGCCACCCTCACCCACCCACCCACCACACCAACCTGCACAACCACAACCTCCACAACCTCCACAACCTCCACAACCTCCACAACCACCTGTCAATATCCAGTACCCACCAGCAGACCGCCAATGGGATTGGCAGGGAGCTCAGAATTTTATTCCCAATCCCCATCAGTTTGATGAAAGCCAAAGTGGAATACGCCCATCTTGTCCACTTGGGAACAATGTTACTGAACTGGAATGCTTTGAATTATTCTTTGATGAACCCTGATGGATATTATTGTCAGGGAAAGCAACAGATACTTCGATTACACCATGGCAAACACAATACTTTCACCAGGATCACGTCTTACACCAGTGGAAAGAAACAACTGTGGCTGAGATGTATCTTTTCTTTGCCACAATAATGCTTATGCCGCATGTTTATAAGCACAGTGTCAAATCATACTGGTCGACAGACCGCCTGATTTCAACCCCAGGTTTCAGTGATATTATACCAGTGAATCGATTTGTGCTTCTGTTACGCATGTTACATTTATCAGACAAAACCAGGCCTGACAGAAACGACAGGTTATATAAGATTAGGAATGTGTTTGTGTACCTGAAACAGAAATTCAATATGTATTTTTATCCCTTCAGGAAGCTTGTTATTGATGAGTCACTGATTCTGTTCAAAGGTAGACTGTCGTTCAAGCAGTATATACCAAGCAAGAGGAAACGCTTTGGTATAAAGTTGTTTGTACTTTGTGATTGCTACAGTGGTCTTGTATTGGATATTATTGTGTACACTGGAGGTAATACATTGCAAGATACCAGGAAGTTATTGGGTATCTCTGGTGATGTGGTTAGAACAATGATGGAACCATATCTTGGTAAGGGGCATATATTATATACTGATAACTGGTACACAAGCCCTTTACTCAGTGATTTTTTGCGAGTGAACATGACAGATGTGTGTGGTACAGTGCGTGCAAATCGTAAGCATATGCCCAGGTTTGATGCAGGCACTCGTAGAGGTGAGGTGCAGGCATTTTCTGCCAATGACATCATGGCATTTCGGTGGCAAGACAAACGAGATGTCACACTGTTGTCATCAGTTCACCCTAATGAAATGGCAGACAGTGGCAGGGTGAATAGAGAGACCGATGAACCCATTCTAAAACCTGCAGCTGTGATGGACTACACTCTCAATATGCGTTCAGTGGACAAATGTGACATGCAGATTGGGTTTGCTGATTGCGTTCGTAAGAGTTATAAGTGGTACATAAAACTCTTTTTCCATATTCTGACATTTCAATGCTCAATGCTTATAATATGTATAAGCTGAAGACCAGAAACAAACCACCATATGGTGAATTTTGTTTGTCTGTGGTCAGACAAATAATATTCAAGTACCAAGTAATAGCACCTGCAATAGAACAGCGCCACGAAATTATGAACAAATACCCTCTCGTCTGAGGCCTGGTGATCACTACCTAATGAAACTGCCTGCTACTGCTTGCAAGACAAAGGCTCAGAAGAGGTGCCATGTCTGTGCACATACAAAAAACGTCCTCAACAACGCAGAGACACTCGTTTTATGTGTGAGGAGTGTAAAGTACCATTGTGCATGACACCATGTTTCAAAGAGTTCCACAAGCTCCACAACTTCTAAGAACATGTCCAGTGACTGTATATATGTATATATGATAGAAAAATAGTAATAAACAATCTTTGACATTGTTACTTTTTGTAAACATGTTTTGTAAACAATGTAATGAAAACAAAGTTTGTGTAGTTATTGTGAGGTAAATAACGAGTGAATATTTGAAAAACAGCACTTATATTGGTCTCGCAGACCATAAAAGTTATTTAAAAAAAAAAAAGAAAAAAGAAAAAAAAACTCAAAAAATAAAAGAAAAAATTACCGGCCGACCGGCAGTCACCGATGTTGCCGTACATGCCTCATTTTCTATCAACTTCAATCATCTATATCTCGGTAAGTATTGATCGCAGAAATGTTTTTTTTAGCCTATTAGATTTAGAAAAAAAAACTCTATTATTTCATAAGAAAAAATAATTTTTTTTTTTTTTTTGAAATTTCTCGACCCTGAGAGAGAGTTAAGAATTGAGGCCTCGACCCTGAAAGGGTTAAATAGTCATCCGTCAAAATGAACACCCATAATGAATGAAACTTCAGAGATATAGGTAAATTAATTTTGCACTGTTTACTTATTGATAATTGTTTTAGTGTCTCATCTGATGTGCTTAGGATTTAACTTGGGCTTGACTTATTGTGGTTGAATGAATGTGACACATTAAATTAATTTGCACATACTACAGTGGTACCTCTACTTATGAGCAGCTCCCAACTCAAACAATTATGTAAGTGTATTTTTGTAGGTGCTTTTGTAAGTGTATTTTTGGGAGTCTGAAATGGATTAACCTAATTTTCATTATTTCTTATGGGAAAAAATTCCTTAGGTATCGGCACTTGAATAGCCGTCTGGAACGAATTAAGCTTGTTAGTAGAGGTACCACTGTATTATAAATTGTTCAAATAAAGTGCTACATAACTTTATTATTATTAATACTGAGAAAATATCTTGTCTCTTATGCATCTTGGCAAAACTTTTTTTTTTTTTTTTTTTTTTTTTTTTTTTTGTCCTTGAAATCACACAAGAAAAAATGTTTAATAACAGTCTGGCAGTTACAGTATGAAGATGCAATGTTGTGGAAAGAGAAAACTGATGTTCCTAAATAACATCTACTTAGACTTGTTCTGTTTGAAGATGACAACTTTTGTCATCTCCCACCCAAATCCAACCTCTCTCAATAACACTGTTAATGAGGAGCTCATAAAGATATATATGTGGATGACTACTACTACTAGCAAACTCACTTTTAACATTAACAAGACCTGCATAATGTTATGGAACAGAGCTGTAAATGTTTAACTAAATGTTATAATCAACAGTTCTCCCATTGCAAGACAAAATGAAGGAAAATTCTTAGGTCCATTTCTTGACAGCAACTTAAAATTCAACTCTCACATTCAGCACACAACAAAAAAAGTATCCATATCAGTTGGCATCCGCTCCAGTATATGTTACTTTGTACCTTAAACAACACTACTTATATTGTACTACTCTATTCCTACCTCACCTACAGCAAATCACCTTAAGCCAATAATAACACAACAAAAAGCAGCTGTGCGATTGATCACCCAGTCTAGTGCCAGACAACACACTCCCAGACTCTGCAAAGTCTAAACTTACTTAATATACATAAAATTTACTCATACTATTATGCATACTACATCTTCTTCTTTCAACAAATCGGCCGTTTTCCACTAAGCGGGGTGGCCCAAAGAGAAAAACAAAAGTTTCTCTTTTTAACTTTAGTAATGTATACAGGAGAAGGGGTTACTAGCCCCTTGCTCCCGGCATTTCAGGGTTGCTCATCAGTAAAAACATAGGATAATTAAAACACATATAAGGAAGTCTGTAAATTTATGGGGACAACTGTATGCATCTGACTTGTCACTCACTACCACATAAGCAAAGGTGCATGTGTCTACCACAGTACCATAGCCCCCAAAGCTTGAAGAAAGACTAGGAAAACTGAGCACCAAGCAGATAATTGAAGGAGTCACAAAAAATATATTTGGGCAGAAACCATTGAATTCATCAACTTAACTTGAGTTACTGGTTATATAGATTCTGGTGCAACTATAGTTCTGTAGTAGTTGTTATCACCATGATTTCAGTAGATTTATTATCCTAGGTGAACTTGCAGGGATTGGGTTCTTGGGGTTTATATCATAATTTTGTCAACTGAGGAGATCTGTTTTTTATTGATAGGTAGTTCTTTCATATGAATTTGTTATTTTCTAATCTAATGGGTATAATGTTTTTTTCTTCTTTCTACAAACTAGCTATACCCCACCAAGGCAGAGTGGCCCAAAAAGAAAAATGAAAGTTTCTTTTTTTAAATTTAGTAATATATATACAAAAGAAGGGGTTACTAGTCCCTTGCTCCTGGCATTTTAGTTTCCTCTTGCGACATGCTTGGCTTATGGAAGAAGAATTCTGTTCCATTTTCCCATGGAGTATAATGCTTTTATTATTGATAAATTTTTTGCTCTACAGGTAACTGATAAGGCAGGGTTGATGTTCAGACAGTATGTGAAGAGCAACCTATATGACCGAATATCCACACGACCCTTCCTCACTACAATTGAAAAAAAATGGCTGGCATTTCAGATCCTCTATGCCCTTAATCAAGCTCACCAACTGGGAGTAAGTCAACTCTTCTTTTGTTTATTTATATCCTTAATGTTTCCTTTCCTTTGGTTCCTCAAAAGAGAAAACAAGGCTGTTGTTACATTACATTCCAGGTCCTGACAGAACAAGGCTTCCTCAAAATGAGACAAGAGAGATTCTGAATAAATAGTTTAGAAAACTGACAAGTTGATAAATGAGAAACTTGTGCAACATTTGAGTATCATTATTCTGAAAATGTTTTAACAGCTAGTGGTTTCTTCAGTCAGTGCAGAGAAAGGTGGAAGATAAGGAGGAGTTTGAGGTAATCAGTCCCTCAGCCTGAAGTCGTTGTGGGACTGATTACCTCAAACTCCTCCTCATCTTCCACCTTTCTCTGCACTGACTGAAGAAACCACTCGCTGGCAAAATGTTTCCAGAATAAAGATACCCAAATGTTGCACAAGTTTCTCATTTATTAAAAGAGATTCTATATAAACCTATCATGAAGTCTTGTCTTTTATAATAATTTGAACAGTATCTTTTATCTCAGGAGTCCTCTCGCTTCCTCATTAGTTTTAGTTCATGATAACTCTATTTGAATTATCTTTTATTCTGTCGCTAGTACCAGCTCTTGCTCATTTGTAAAATCCCTGACATCTTTTGTTGAGCTCTTTGTATCTCACCAGTATTTTCTATTAGCATATCTCCTCTCTTTAGTATCATCAGTCGACCTTTAATTGTGATTTTTCTGTGAAGAAATATTGGTTCTGTCTTTCCAGTGGCAGTTATGTCCATTTCAAGTTGTTTTTCATCCCCACTTCTCTGACAAGTTAAGTAAGATGTTAGGGTTTTAAAAATTAGTTTCCTTGATTTTTTTTTTAATTTTCCTGCTGACAAATTTTTGGAAATAATATGCCATTATTGTTAATGCAACAGTTATCAAGGTCTTCTGTATAACATTATCACTGTTGCACAGTAAGAGGAATTAGGATAAAATATGACAGTTGAGTAGATACATCACTGTAATTAGTACTGTGTTTTGAAGTTATGGTAATGTATGATATTGAACTTTTGTGAATACTTGATATTATGGTTTACTTAATATTTTCTACATCCTTCTTGCAAAGGTGTTTTATATAAATTTTATCATTTTTAATTTTATTTTAACACGTTGGCCGTTTCCCACCGAGGTAGGGTGACCCAAAAAGAAAGGAAAACCTAAAAAGAGAGAAAAATCTTTCATCATCAATTCAACACTTTCACCATCACTCATACATAATCACTGTCTTTGCAGAGGCGCTCAGATGCAACAGTTTAGATGTCCCTCCAAACTCCGTATATCCCAAACCCCTTCTTTAAAGTGCAGGCATTGTACTTCCCATTTCCAGTACTTAAGTCTGGCTAACCGGTTTCCCTGAATCCCTTCACAAAATATTACCCTGCTCACACTCCAACAGCTCGTCCGGTCCCAAAAACCATTCTTCTCATGCACGCTTGCTGGAAGTCCAATCCCTTCGTCCACAAAACCTCCTTTACCCCCTCTCTCCAACCTTTTCGAGGATGACCCCTACCCCACCTTCCTTCCCCTACAGATTTATATGCTCTCCAAGTCATTCTACTTTGTTCCATTTTCTCTATATGACTAAACCACCTCAACAACCCCTCTTCAGCCCTCTGACTAATACTTGTAGTAACTCCACACTTCCTCCTAATTTCCACACTACGAATTCTCTGCATAATATTTACACCACACATCTCCACTGCCTCCAAATGCCTCCTCGCTGCAGCATTTACAACCCATGCTTCAGAGTATGGTGTTGGTACCATCATACTCTTGTACATTCCCTTCTTTGCCTCCATGGATAATGTTTTTTGTCTCCACATATAAGAACATAAGAACATAAGAAAAAAGGAACACTGCAACAGGCCTACTGACCCATGCAAGGCAGGTCCATCACTCCCCTGCTTAGACCTGACCACTTGGAGGTAACCCTTTCCAGGTAAACTCAGGTAGTCAGGTCACTTCCACTTAAGGAATTAGTACAGCATCTGACCTAGTAGCACAAGCTAGTCAGGTCTATCTCACACCCACTCATGTATTTATCTAACCTATTTTTAAAACTACACATCGTCTTAGCTTCTATGACGGTACTCGGGAGTTTGTTCCACTCATCCACAACTCTATTACCAAACCAGTGCTTTCCTATATCAATGCACCATTCACCTTTTTTTTTTCCTTCATCAATTCTTTGATTAACCTCATCCTTCATAAACCCATCCACTGACAAGTCAACTCCCAAATATCTGAAAACATTCACTTCTTCCATACTCCCTCCCTCCAGTGATATCCAATTTTTCTTTATCTAAATAATTTGATACCCTCATCACCTTACTCTTATCTATGTTCACTTTCAACTTTCACATACCTTCCCAAATGCGTCCACTAACCTTTACAACTTTTCTTTAGAATCTCCCAAAAGCACAGTATCATCAGCAAAAAGTAATTGTGTTAACTCCCATTTTGCATTTGATTCTCCATAATTTAATCCTACCCCTCTCCCCAACACCCTAGCATTTACTTCTTTTACAACCCCATCTATAAATATATTAAACAACCATGGTGACATTACACATCCCTGTCTAAAACCTACTTTTACCGGGAAGTAATCTCCCTCTCTCCTACACACCCTAACTTACTATCTATTCCATACACTTGTAACATTTGCCACATTGCTCCCCTATCCACTCTATCATATGCTTTTTCTAAATCCATAAATGCAATGAAAACTTCCCTACCTTTATCTAAATACTATTCACATATATGCTTCAATGTAAACACTTGATCTACACATCCCCTACCCATTGTAAAGAATCCTTGCTCATCTGCAGTCCTGCTCTCTGTCTTACCTCTAATTCTTTCAATAATAACCCTACCATACACTTTACCTGGTATACTCAGTAAACTTCTTTCTTTCAACACGTCGGCCGCCTCCCACCGAGGCAGGGTGGCCCAAAAGGAAAAACGAAAGTTTCTCCTTTTACATTTAGTAATATATACAGGAGAAAGGGTTACTAGCCCCTTGCTCCCGGCATTTAAGTCGCCTCTTATGACACGCATGGCTTACGGAGGAAGAATTCTGTTCCACTTCCACATGGAGATAAGAGGAAATAAGAACAAGAACTAGTAAGAAAATAGAAGAAAACCCAGAGGGGTGTGTATATATATGCTTGTACTACATGAATGTGTAGTGTGACCTAAGTGTAAGTAGAAGTAGCAAGATGTACCTGAAATCTTGCATGTTTATGAGACAGAAAAAAGACACCAGCAATCCTACCATCATGTAAAACAATTACAGGCTTTCGTTTTACACTCAATTGGCAGGAAGGTAGTACCTCCCTCAGTAAACTTACTTCCCTATAATTTTTGCAATCTCTTTTGTCCCCCTTCCCTTTATATAAAGGAACTATACATTATATAAATTATAAAAGCATTAGTTAGATATGGAAAAACACTGCCTAGTGGGAGACTGCAGTGGTTGTGATCATCAGCAAGCAGTTTGAGAAGAGTACTACATAAATTTTGCATTACTTAACTTTTTTAGACATAATATGCGTAATCTCAAAACATTTTCAGTGATATCATAATTTTTGGGTTTCACTTTATGAATTACAGTGGAACCCCGACTAACGTAAGCTCCATATGACGTAAAAATCGTGTAACGTAAGCTTTTTTCGCAAAATATTTGTCTCATGTAGCATAAATTTACTCGTGTAGCGTAACATACCAGACCTGTCCACCTGCCCCGCGCCTGCGCAGGACACCAGTCTAGCGTTGTTTACCATTGAGAGAACATTACCCAGTGCGCTCTTTCAAACATTCACAATACGTACATACTTTTGTTGTATTTTTTGGTGGTTTAGTGATTGTCACTGTGAAATAAGTCACCATGGGTCCAAAGAAGCTTCCTAGTGGCACCCCTGTGGTAAAGAGAGTGAGGAACACCATCGAAATGAAGAAAGAGATTATAGAAAAATATGAGAGTGGCGTACGTCTGAGTGAGCTTGCCAAGATGTACAAGAAAACCCCATCTACTATCAGCACTATCCTGGCAAAGAGAAATGAGATCAAGGAAGCTAATGTTGCAAAAGGGGTTATGTTAACGAAAAATAGATCAAAAACAGTGGATGAGGTTGAGAAGTTGTTGATGGTGTGGATAAACAATAAACAATTAGCAGGTAATAGTATTTCCACGGCGATAATTTGTGAAAAGGCAAGGCAGTTGCACGCAGATCTTGTCAAGACAATGCTTGGAACCAGTGCTGAGGAGAGTGATTTTAAAGCCAGCAGAGGCTGGTTTGACAGGTTTAAGAAACGTAGTGGCATACACAGTGTTGTGAGACATGGTGAGGCAGCCAGCTCAGACAAACGTGCAGCTGAAAAATTTGTGAGTGAATTTAAGGGGTTCGTAGAGGCTGAAGAATTCCTCCCGTAACAAGTGTTTAATTGTGATGAAACAAGCCTGTTTTGGAAGAAAATGCCCAACAGGACCTTCATTACTCAGGAGGAAAAGGCACTGCCAGGACACAAGCCTATGAAAGACAGGCTGACACAAGCCTATGAAAGACAGGCTGACACAAGCCTATGAAAGACAGGCTAACTCTTATGATGTGTGCCAATGCCAGTGGTGATTTTAAAGTGAAGCCTTTACTGGTGTATCATGCAGAAAATCCCAGAGCCTTCAAGAAACACAATGTTAACAGGAATAATTTGTGAGTGCATTGCAAGGCTAACACTAATGCATGGGTCACTAGGGACTTTTTCATGGAATGGTTGACTGGAGTGTTTGGCCCTAGTGTGAAGAAATACCTCCTGGAAAAGAAATTGCCACTCAAGTGCCTCCTAACACCACTCCTCTCATCCAGCCCATGGACCAGCAGGTCATTGCAAACTTCAAGAAACTGTACACCAGTGTTTGAAAAGTGCTTTCAAATGACCTCGGACACTGAGTTGACCCTAAGAGAGTTCTGGAAAGATCACTTCAATATCGTGCATTGCATAGGCTTTATAGGTAAGGCTTGGGAGGGAGTGACATCCAGGACTTTGAACTCTGCTTGGAGACCACTGTGGCCGGATTGTGTTGAAAAGAGGGATTTTGAAGGATTTGAGGCTGACCCTGACGACCCTGTGCCTGTTGTGGAAGATATTGTGGCATTGGAGAACAGCCTGGGGTTGGAGGTGAATGGTGAGGATGTGGAAGAGTTGGTGGAGGAGCACAGGGTAGAGCTAACAACTGAAGAGCTGCAAGAGCTGGAACTGGAACAGCATCAGACCAGAGCTGAGGTTATTGCTTCACAGGAGGAGGAAGAGAGAGTGAAGGAGGTGCCTTCTTCAGTGCTTAAGGAAATTTGTTCCAAGTGGAACGATGTGCAAAGTTTTGTTGAAAAACACCACCCTGAGCAAGCGGAAATGAGCCATCTGTGTAACCACTTCAGTGACAGAGCCATGTTGCACTTCAGGAAAATATTAAACAGGCACCAGAAACAGAGGACTGTGGACAGTTATTTCACGAGGCAGGGATCCAGTGACTCTCAAGTAACCCCAGATAAGGACTTGTTACCTGAAGTCATTTTGGAGGGGGATTTCCCTTCCAACCACTAACACCCTGCCCCTGTCATCCTCCCTATCTTCCAGATGCCTGCAACTCTCTTCAATAAAGGTAAGTAAATGTTATTTATTAATCTGTTTTTTATTATTTAGTATGTGAATATTTTTGGGTAGAACGGATTAATTGTATTTACATTATTTCCTATGAGAAATAAGGTTTCGATTACGTATTTTTCGTGTTAAGTAATAGCTCCTGGAACGGATTAATTACGTTAGTCGGGGTTCCACTGTATGTTGCAACAAAATCATGACGTGAAGTCGTGTTGTAAGAGGGTTTTCCATTGAGAAAGGGTATTGTACAGTAGCCTCCTCATTTGGCTGAATATCATTGGTATTTAATGCATTAAAGGGCTCTCTGCAGAAAAGTTCAGTTTGCTTGTCACAAATAGGAACTTTATGAAATGAAAGGAATGCTCCCATGAAGATTTGGTTTTAAGTTCTTATCCTGAGGCAGTTTGATGGGCAGACACAGTGCTAGCATGGCAATTCAGAACTAATCTATTGAATCAAATCAGATTTGTCTCGCAAGAAGTTATTTTTCCTAACATAAAAGTACAGAACAACAGTGTTTATCTTAAAGTAGCCCTAACTTAATGAAAAACTAAAGCCCCTCCCCCTCAGTAGAATTAAGCTCTGGTCAGTTAGGTTACTAACAGAGAGAAATTATTGTACTAATTCCAACATTTCCAAAGAATCTTGAAGTTAATACAATACAGTGGACCCTCGCTATTCAAACACTCCAAACTCGCCCTTTTACGCAAGTTTATTATTGTAAGTGCTTTTATAAGTGTATTTTTGGGGGTCTGAAATGGACTAATCTAATTTACATCATTTCTTATGGGAATAAATTCGTTTGGTAACAGCACTTGAACAGCATTCTGGAATGAAGAATGTTCGAATAGCGAGGGTCCACTGTATAGGCATCAGAAACACTAAAGGGATTCCTTTATATTATCAAGTATGATACTGATATCTACACCTTACTTTATCTCACGAATTCTTTGATCATCAGGTTTGTCATGGAGACATAAAATTGGAAAATGTTATGGTGTCTTCATGGAATTGGCTTCTTCTGGCTGACTTTGCAACTATTAAGCCTACTTTGCTTCCTGAGGATGATCCAGCAGATTTTACTTACTTTTTTGATACATCACGCAGGAGAACTTGCTACATTGCACCTGAAAGGTAATTACAAAAAGTTCATGTATGTAGTAAATTCATAAATAACTTCTTTTGATAATAGGGTAAAAATATTTATATTAATTTAAAATCAAAGTCAAAGATTTATTTCCACATGATACAACGTTTGTACAGAGGTGGGTGACATTTGGTTGTGTATGCAAAAAACCCATGGTTATGAAGAGCATTTCAGGCAAGTTTAAGCCTAACTTAAGACTACAATGGCAATAATTACTATTTGCTTATATATATGGGCATTACAGATATACACAAACAATAAATTTAATCATTACAAAGAGAACAAACAAGCAGTTAATTATTTATTTAAAGTTCAATTATGATTACAAGTAATGAGAATAAGAATATATAGTTTTTAACATATTTGTGGTTAGAAGAATTGTTTAGTTGTAGCTACAGTGAGAGTAAAAGGTAGATGGGATGCAAGGAGAATAGAATCAACAAGTAAGAGAGAAGTAAAGGTTTATAAACTAAAGGAGGAGGTGGTTAGGGTAAGATATAAACAACTACGTATTGGGAGAAAGATACGCTAGCGAGATTATAGGCAATGAGATTGAAGAGGTATGGGGTAGATTTCAGAAAGTAATGTTTGAGTGTTCAGCAAAAGTTTGTGGTTACAGAAAAGTGGGTGCAGGAGGGAAGAAGAGTGATTGGTGGAATGATGAGATAAACAGAGTAGTAAGAGAGACAAAGTTAGCAAATGACAGGTTTTTACAAAGTAGAAGTGATACAAGGCAGGAGGGGTATATGGAGAGAAAAAGAGAGGTTAAGAGAGTGGTTAAAGAATGTAAAAGAAGAGCAAATGAGAGAATGGGTGAGATGCTATCAACAAATTTTGTTGAAAATAAGAAAACATTTTGGAGTGAGATTAACAAGTTCAGAAACCCTAGGGAACGAATGGATTTGACAGTTAAAAATTGGAGAGGAGAGTTACTAGACAGAGAGTTAGAGGTATCGGGAAGATGGAGGGAATATTTTGAGGAACTATTAAATTTTTATGAAGATGGGAAGCTGTGATTTCATGTAATGGGCAAGGAGATATAACATCTTGTAGGAGTGAGGAAGAGCTAGTTGTGAGTGTGAGGGAAGTGTGTGAGGCAGTGCATATGATGTAAGGGGGTAAAGCAGCTGGGATTGATGGGATAAAGATGGAAATGTTAATAGCAGGTGGGGATATAGTTTTGGAGTGGTTAGTGCTTTTATTTAATAAATGTATGGAAGAGGGTAAGGTACCTAGGAATTGACAGAGAGCATGCATAATTTCTTTGTAAAAAGGCAAAGGGGACAAAGGAGAGTGTATGAATTATAGGGGAATAAGCCTGTTGAGTATACCTGGTAAAGTGTATGGTAGCATTATTATTGAAAGAATTAAGTGTAAGATGGAAAGTAGGATTGCAGAGCAACAAAGAGGCTTTAGGAAGGGTAGGGGGTGTGTAGACCAAGTGTTCACAGTGAAACATATAAGTGAACAGTATTTAAAGATAAAGGTAAAGAAGTCTTTGTGGGATTTATGCTTTGGAAAAAGCATAGGTGTAGCAGATGTTGCAAATGTATGGAATATGAGGTAGGCTACTGAAAGCAGTGAAGAGCTTTTACCAGGATATTGAGGCTCAGGTTAGAGTGTGTAGGAGAGAGGGAGATTATTTTCCAGTAAAAGTAGGCCTTAGACAGGGATGTGTGATGTCGCTATGGTTGTTCAGTATATTTATAGATGGGGTTGTAAGAGAAGTGAATGCTCGGGTGTTGGCAAGAGGCGTGGGATTAAAAGATAAAGAATCTAACACAGAGTGGGAGTTGTCACAGTTGCTCTTTGCTGATGACACTGAGCTTTTGGGAGAGTCTAAAGAGAAGTTGCAGAGGTTAGTAAATGTATTTGGTCGGGTATGTAAAAGAAGGAAATTAACCCTTTGAGGGTCGAGAGGCCCTCTCCTAAACTTGTTCTCAGGGTCGAAAAATTTAAAAAAAAAAAAAAAAAAAATTCTTATGAAATGATAGAGAATCTTTTTCCGATCACAATGGCACCAAAAGCATGAAATTTGATGGAAAACCTACGGAATTATGGTCTCGCGAAGTTAGCGGTCTCGACGATATTTACGCATCGGCGATTTCGCCCACTTTGAGCCCTATTTTCGGCCATTTGCAATATTCCAGTCGACTAAAATCATAGCTATTTCGCTAGAACTCCATTTGTTTTATTAATTGAGTACCAGAAACAGCCCATTTACCAATTTCAATTACCCAGTAAAGTAGTCAGAAATTGACAATTTGGCCAATTTCACACAAATTTCAAAAGATGCCAATTTCAAAATTGGGTCCAGAATAAACAAGACAGACATTACTGGCACTAAAATAACATTTTATCTGTTCATTAGTCATGTCTCCAGGCCCCTCTTACATTACTTTTGCTTTCCATTTTGAATTTTTATCCTCACAAAAAATAAAAGATTTACTATTATGTATCCTACTGCATCATTGTAAAAACGGTATAAATAATATCAGCGCACTTGTGAAAGAATATTAGACTCACCAGTTGACGTGTATTGGATGCATGGTGTGATTTGTTTACTCATGAACATCGGCAAAAATAAAATATTTTCGCTACTTTGAGCTCAATTTCAAGGTACTTGTCATCGTAAAACCAATACAAATCATCACTCTTTCTGTACCATATCTTCCATTCTATCTAATGAGACCAAGAAAACGAGAATACAACCATAAATACTATATGAAAATATACTCGAAAGTAGCTGTTTTAAACCAAAAACACTGTCAGAGTTTTTTTTTCTCATTATGCACTGCGTACTTCAGGATTTTTTTTATACTGCGCACACTGACCACGCAAACCCATTCTTTCATATGTAGGCCTACCAGCTTTTTTCCACCAGATTTGAAGGCGCTAGAATTTACGCGTACAAGTGACCGACCCTGGCTGCAATGACATACAAGTACGTGACCGACCCTCAAAGGGTTAAAAGTGAACATAGGAGAGAGTATGGTGATGAGGATAACAAAAAATTTAAGTAATGAAAGATTGGATATCAGATTAAAGGGAGGGAATATGGAGGAATGGAATGAATTCAGATACAGTGGACCCCCGAGTAACGTAAAAACTTCATTCCAGAAGCCTGCTCAAGTGCCATTACCGAACGAATTTACTCCCTTAAGGAATAATGTCACGTAGGTTAGTCTATTTCAGACCCCCAAAAATACACTTCCACAAGCACTTACAATATTATACTTACATAATTGTACGATTTCCGGGGTGTTCATTACTCGGGGGTCCACTGTATTTGGGAGTGGACTTGTCAGCAGATAGCAGTACCTCCCTGGGCGGTTGCTGTCTACCAACCTACTACCTATAATAATATTATTACATATTATTATTATTTTTTTTTTTATTAACACATAGGCCATTTCCCACCAAGGCAGGGTGGCCTGACAAAGAAAAACTTTCATCATCACTCACTCCATCACTGTCTTGCCAGAGGCGTGCTTACACTACAGCTACAAAACTGCAACATTAACACCCCTCCTTCAGAGTTCCGGCACTGTACTTCCCATCTCCAGGAATCAAGTCGGGCCTGCTGGTTTCCCTGAAACCCTTCATAAATGTTACCTTTCCTACACTCCAACAGCACATCAAGTTCTAAACACCATTTGTCTCCATTCGCTCCTATCTAACACGCTCACGCACTCTTGCTGGAAGTCCAAGCCCCTCGCACACAAAACCTTTACCCCCTCCCTCCAACCTTTTCTAGGCCGACCCCTACCCCGCCTTCCCTCCACTACAGATTTATACACTCTCGAAGTCATTCTATTTTGTTCCATCCTCTCTATATGTCCAAACCATCTCAATAATCCCTCCTCAGCTCTCTGGATAATAGTTTTGGTAATCCCACACCTCCTAATCTCCAAACTACGGATTCTCTGCATTATATTCACACCACACATTGCCCTCAGACTTTACATCTCCACTGCCTCCAGCCATCTCCTTGTTGCAACATTCACAACCCATGTCTCACACCCATACGAGAGTGTTGGTATAGCTATACTCTCATACATTCTCCTCTTTGCTTTCATGGCTTAAGTTCTGTCTCCACAAGCTCCTCAGTGCACCACTCACCTTTTTCCCCTCATTAATTCTATGATTCACCTCATCCTTCATATACCCATCTGCTGACACATCCACTCTCAAATATATGAACACATTCACCTCCTCCATACTCTCTCCCTCCAATCTGATATCCAATCTTCCATTATCTAATTTTTTTTTTATCCTCATCACCTTACTCTTTCCTATATTCACTTTTAATTTCCTTCTTTTACATACCCTACTAAACTCGTCCACCAACCTCTGCAACTTCTCTTCAGAATCCCCCAAAAGCACAGTGTCATCAGCAAAGAGCAACTGTGACAACTCCCACTTTGTGTTAGATTCTTTATCTTTTAACCTCACACCTCTTGCCAACACCCAAGCATTCACTTCTCTTACAACTCCATCTATAAATATATTGAACAGCCACGGTAACATCACACATTCCTGTCTAAGGACTACTTTTACTGGGAAATAATCTCCCTCTCACCTACATACTCTAACCTGAGCCTCACTATCCTCGTAAAAACTTTTCACCGCTTTCAATAACCTACCTCCTATTCCATACATTTGCAACATCTGCCACATTGCCCCCCTATCCACCCTATCATATGCCTTTTCCAAATCCATAAATGCCACAAACACCTCTTTCCCCTTATCTAAATATTGTTCACCTATATGTTTCACTGCAAACACTTTATCTACACACCCCCTACCCTTCCTAAAGCCTCCTTGTTCATCTGCTATCCTGCTCTCCGTCTTACTCCTAATTCTTTCAATAATAACTCTACCATACACTTTACACAGGTATACTTAACAGACTTATTCCCCTATAATTTTTACACTCTTTTGTCCCCTTTGCCTTTATACAAAGGAACTATTCATACTCTCTGCCAATCCCTAGGTACCTTACCCTCTTCCATACAGTTTTTTTTTTTTTTCAACAAGTCGGCCGTCTCCCACCGAGGCAGGGTGACCCAAAAAGAAAGAAAATCCCCAAAAAGAAAATACTTTCATTATCATTCAACACTTTCACCACACTCATACATAATCACTGTCTTTGCAGAGGAGCTGAGATACGACAGCTGAGAATTGTCTCTCCCAGCTGTCACTATCCCAGACCCCTCCTTTAAAGTGCAGGCATTGTACTTCCCATTTCCAGGACTCAAGTCCAACTAAATCAATTAACTGGTTTCCCTGAATCCCTTCACAAAATGTTGCCCTGCTCACACTCCAACAGATCGTCATGTCCCAAAAACCATTCGTCTCCATTCACTCCTATCTAACACGCTCACACATGCTTCCTGGAAGTCCAAGCCCCTCGCCCACAATACCTCCTTTACCCCTTCCCTCCAACCTTTTCTAGGATGACCCCTACCCCGCCTTCCTTCCCCAACAGATTTATACGCTCTCCAAGTCATTCTACTTTGATCCATTCTCTCTAAATGACCAAACCACCTCAACAACCCTCTTCAGCCCTCTGACAAATACTTTTAGTAACTCCACACCTTCTCCTAATTTCCACTTTCCCGAATTTTCTGCATAATATTTACACACACATTGCCCTTAGACAGGACATCTCCACTGCCTCCAGCCTCCTCCTCGCTGCAGCATTTGCAACCCATGCTTCACACCCATATAAGAGTGTTGGTACCACTATACTTTCGTACATTCCCTTTTTGCCTCCATGGATAACGTTTTTGTCTCCACAGATACCTCAACGCACCACTCACCTTTTTCCTTCATCAATTCTATGGTTAACCTCATCCTTCATAAACCCATCCGCTGACACGTCAACTCCCAAATATCTGAAAACATTTACTTCTTCCATAATCCCTCTCTCCAATGTGATATCAATTTTTCTTTATTTAAATCGTTTGATACCCTCATCACCTTACTCTTATCTATGTTCACTTTAAACTTTCTACCTTTACACACTCTCCCAAACTCGTCCACTAACCTTTGCAACTTTTCTTTAGAATCTCCCATAAGCACAGTATCATCAGCAAAAAGTAACTGTGTCAACTCCATTTGCATTTAATTGTCGTAATTTAATCCCACCCCTCTCCCCAACACCCTAGCATTTACTTCTTTTACAACCCCATCTATAAATATATTAAACAACCATGGTGACATTACATCCCTGTCTAAAACCTACTTTTACCGGAAGTAATCTCCCTCTCTCCCACACACCCTAACCTGAGCTTCACTATCCTCATAAAAACTCTTTACAGCCTTCAGTAACTTACTACCTATTCCATACACTTGCAACATTTGCCACATTGCTCCCCTATCCACTCTATCATATGCCTTTTCTAAATCCATAAATGCAATAAAAATTTCTCTACCTTTATCTAAATACTGTTCACATATATGCTTCACTGTAAACACTTGATCTACACATCCCCTACCCACTCTAAAGCCTCCTTGCTCATCTGCAATCCTACTCTCTGTCTTACCTCTAATTCTTTCAATAATAACCCTGCCATACACTTTACCTGGTATACTCAGTAAACTTATTCCCCTATAATTTTTTACACTCTCTTTTATCCCCTTCCTTTTATATAAAGGAACTATACATGCTCTCTGCCAATCCCTAGGTACCTTCCCTCTTTCATACATTTATTAAACAAAAATACCAACCACTCCAGCACTATATTCCCCCTGCTTTTAACATTTCTGTCATGATTCAAGTCAATTCCAACTGCTTTACCCCCTTTCATTCTACGTAATGCCTCACGCACCTCCCCACACTCACATCCTGCTCTTCTTCACTCCTAACGATGTTGTACCTCCCTGGCCAGTACATGAAATTACCGCCTCCTTTTTTCATCGACATTTAAAAGTTCCTCAAAATATTCCGCCATCTACCCAATACCTCCAGCTCCCCATCTACTAACTCCCCTACTCTGTTTTTAACTGACAAATCCATTCGTTCCCTAGGCTTTCTTACCTTGTTTATCTCACTCCAAAAAATTTTCTTGTTTTCAGCAAAATTTCTTGACAGAGCCTCTCCCATTCTTTCATCTGCTCTTCTTTTGCACTCTCTTACCACTCTCTTCACCTTTCTTTTACTCTCCATATACTCTGCTCTTCTATTAACACTTCTGTTTTGTAAAAACCTCTCATAAGCTACCTTTTTCTCTTTTTTCACACCCTTTACTTCTTCATTCCACCACTCACTCCTCTTTCCTCCTGCACCCACCCTCCTATAGCCACAAACTTCTGCCCCACATTCTAATACTGCATTTTTAAAACTATCCCAACTCTCTTCAACCCCCCCTCTACTCATACTTGCACTATCCCACCTTTCTGCCAATAGTTGCTTATATCTCACCCTAACTTCCTCCTCCCTTAGTTTATACACTTTTACCTCTCTCTTACTTGCTGTTGCCATTTTCTTTTTGTCCCATCTACCTTTTACTCTAACTGTAGCTACAACCAAATAATGATCTGATATATCTGTTGCCCCTCTATATACATGTACATCCTGAAGCCTACCCATCAACCTTTTATCCACCAATACAAAATCCAACAAACTACTTTCCTTACGTGCTATATCATACCTTGTATATTTATTTATCCTCTTTTTCATAAAATATGTATTACTTATTACCAAACCTCTTTCTACACATAGCTCAATTAATGGTTCCCCATTTACATTTACCCCTGGCACCCCAAATTTACCTACTACTCCCTCCACAACATTTTTACCCACTTTAGCATTCATTAAGATCCCCAACCACAATTACTCTCTCACTTGGTTCAAAACTCCCCACACACTCACTCAACATTTCCCAAAATCTCTCTCTCTCCTCTACACTTCTCTCTTCTCCAGGTGCATAAACACTTACTATAACCCACTTTTCACTTCCAACCTTTATTTTACTCCACATAATCCTTGAATTTACACATTTATATTCCTTCTTTACCTGCCATAACTGATTATTCAACATTATTGCCACTCCTTCTTTAGCTCTAACTCTATTTGAAACCCCTGACCTAATCCCATTTATTTCTCCCCACTGAAACTCTCCTACCCCCTTCAGCTTTGTCTCACTTAAAGCCAGGACATCCAGCTTCTTTTCATTCATAACATCTACAATCATCTCTTTCTTATCATTCGCACAACATCCACGCACATTCAAACATCCCACTTTGATGGTTTTCTTCTTTTCTTTTTAGTAAGCTATACAGGAAAAGGGTTACTAGCCCATTGTTCCCGGCATTTTAGCTGACTTTTACAACACGATGGCTTACGGAGGAAAGATTCTTATTCCACTTCCCCATGGATATGAAAGGAAAAGCAATAAGAACAAGAACTATTAAGAATAAAATAAAATAAAACTCAGATGAGTGTGTATACATAAACGTGTACATGTTTGTGTAGCGTGTCCTAAGTGTAAGTAGAAGTAGCAAGACGTACCTGAAATCTTGCATGTTTATGAGACAGAAAAAAGACACCAGCAATCCTACCATCATGTAAAACAGTTTCAGGTTTCTGTTTCACAGTCACCTGGCAGGATGGTAGTACCTCCCTGGGTGGTTGCTGTCTACCAACCTACTACCTACATACATACTACCTACATACAGTTATTAAATAAAAATACTAACCACTCTAAAACTATATCCCCACCTGCCTTTAACATTTCTATCTTTATCCCATCAATCCCAGCTGCTTTACCCCCTTTCATTCTACTCACTGCCTCACGAACTTTCCCCACACTCACAACTGGTTCTTCCTCACTCCTATAAGATGTTATTCCTCCTTGCCCTATACACGAAATTATTATTATTATTATAAAGTAACATTTCCTCTGTTCATTAATTATGTTCTCAGATGCTTGTCCTACTTGCCCTCCATTTTTGAATGCATCATCACACAAAGTTTACCATTTTTGGGGTAATAAAATATTACTGGGAATGATTTGTTGTGGTTTAGATCATCCCAGTAATTGAAGCAGACCTAGTAAAAACCCCAAAAAACAAACCAGTGGGGAGACCTTTCCTATCCTCAGAAAACTGTCAAAAATCAAATATTTCTGTTACATTCATTCCAATTTCAAGCTACTTCTAACAACGAAAATTATCTTTATTTCAGTACAGGTTGACCATCACTAATCCGGCATCATCAGGACATGTAGGGTGCCAGATTAGTGATTTTGCTGTATTACAGAATGGTTAAGTTAGAATATATATACTGTACTTAACCCAATGCCAATATTTACGCATCAGCAATTTCATCCACTTTACACCTTATTTTTGCCCCATTCCATTGTTCCAGTCTACCAAACTCATAGTTATTTCACTAGTATTCCTTCTATTCTGTCGATTGAGTACAAGAAATTGCCTATTTACCTATTTCAACCACCCAATAAAGTGGTCAGAAATCGGTAATTTGGCCAAGTTTCACACAAATTTCAAGACATGCCAGTTTCAAAATAGGGTCCAGAATAAACAATGCAGACATTCCTGGTACTTAAATAACATTTTTCTCTGTTCATTAGTCATTTCTCCAGGCCCCTCTTATATAACACTTGCTTTCCATTTTGAATTTTTATTCACACAAAAAAATAGAAGATTTACTGTAATAAGAACAATATTAATTAATGAGCACACATAAGAACAATGTTAATGTTCACTTTGATGAATAAATATTAAGGAACAACATTAATGTTCACTGTGATGAGTGAACACAACCAAGTAATGTTCAGTGTTGTGCATGAACACTGACATGAACAACACTGGTGTTCTGAATTATAGTAATGTTAATTATGGTGAGGGAAGACAAACAGAAAAGACGGATAAGTTGCCTTCTAGTTACAGACTACTGCATTATTGTAATACAGTGGGCCCTCGGTTTTCGTACAGCTCCCAACTCGAACAATTATGTAAGTGTATTTTTGTAAGTGCTTTTGTAAGTATATTTTTGGGGGTCTGAAATGACTAATCTAATTTACATTTGTCCTTATGGGAAAAAATTTGTTTGGTAATGGCAATCGAACAGCATTCTGGAAAGAATTATCGACGAAAACCGAGGGTCCACTGTAATTGTAGAAATAATGTCAACCCATTTGTGACTACGTATTAGACTGGCCAGTTGGGCACGTATTGGATGGTGACGTCATTTGAACATTACTCTTGAACATTGGCAAAAATCGAAAATTTCTGCTACTTTGAGCTCAATTTCAAGGTACTTTCTGTCATGAAACCAATCAAAATCATATCTATTTCTGTAATATATCTTCCATCCTATCAAATGAAACAAAAAAAACGAGAATACAACCATAAAAACCATACAAAAATACACCGCAAAGTTGTTGTTTTACACCAAAAACACAGTCACAGTTTTTTCTCATTATGCACTATATGCTGCAGGATTTTTTTTATATAGTGCCCACTTACCACACAGACCTATTCTCTTATACATATGTAGTCCCAAATTTTCCGGTCACAGCTTATCTGAGTGAGCTGAGCTCATGGCAACTGACAGTGGCTTCAAAGCCATCTTATCTTTTATGGACAATGTACGGTGTATGCGCTTTACACAACGAGAAGCAGTTCTTTTATTTGTTGGAACTATGGCTAGGGCTAAAAGTGAGCAGATTATAACAATAAATGGAGAAAAGGAAATTGGAATGACTTATGCAGCAAGTAGCATCACCAGACAGAAGTGAAGTGCCAGGTTGGTGTGACAACCCCGGAAATTTGAAATTATGCTGGCCGAAATTAGTGCCGGATTACTGATGGAACCGGATTACTGATTGCCGGATTAGTGATGGCCAGCCTGTAGTATGTTTTCCAGTCTCTCAGTTGATAACAAGAAACTGCCAATTAAACCATAAAAACCATCCTAGAAAACACCTCAAACCCCTTATTTTAACCCTTTCGGGGTTTCGACCGTACTAGTACAGCTTACGCCCCAGGGTTTTCGTCGTACTAGTACGCCTAAATTCTAGCGCCCTCAAATCAAGCAGAAACAGGCTGTTAGGCCTAGATGTGAGAGAATGGGTCTGTGCGGTCAGTGTGCGCAGTATAAAAAAAATCCTGCACCACACAGTGCATAATGAGGAAAAAAAACTGACTGTGTTTTTGGTTTAAAACAGCGACTTTGCAGTCTATTTTCATATGGTATTTATGCTTGTATTCTCGTTTTCTTAGTCTCATTTGATAGAATGGATGATATATTACAGAAACAGAGATAATTTTGACTGGTTTCACGATGACAAGTACCTTGAAACTGAGCGCAAATTAGCGAAAATGTTCGATTTTGGCCGATGTTCAAGAGTAAACAAATCACACCATGCGTCCAATGCACATCAACTGGGTAGTCTAATATTCTTGCACAAGAGCGCTGATATTATTTATACCATTTTTACAATGATGCAGTTGTATACATAACAATAAATCTTCTATTTTTTGTGAGAATAAAAATTCAAAATGGAAAGCAAAAGTATTGTAAGAGGGGCCTGGAGACGTGACTAATGAACAGAGAAGATGATATTTTAGTGCCAGGAATGTCTGCCTTGTTTATTATGGACCCTATTTTGAAATTGGCATCTTTTGAAATTTGTGTAAAATTGGCCAAATTGCCATTTTCTGACCACTATTTTGGGTAGTTGAAATTGGTAAATAGGCAGTTTCTTGTACTCAGTCGATAGAAGAAATGGAGTTCTAGTGAAATAGCTATAATTTTAGTAGACTGAAACATTGGAATTTGCCGAAAATAGGGCTCAAAATGGGCGAAATCGCCGATGCGTAAATGTCATCGATACCGCTAACTTTGCGAAAGCATAATTCCGTTAGTTTTCGATCAAATTTCATAATTTTGGTGGCGTTATGATCGGAAAAAGATTATCATTTCATAAGAAAAAATAATTAATTTTTTTTCCAAAATTTTGCGACCCTGAGAATGAGTTTCGGAAAGGGCCTGGCGACCCCCAAAGGGTTAAACCCAACACATGGTCAGAGACTTGCTTATCCTGTCAGGCACCACATGGTAGAGAATTTTTTTTTATCCCATGCACACTCACCACACAGACACATTCTCTCATGTCTAAGTCAAAATTTACCACTCACAGCTTCTCTGAGTGAGTTGATCTCAAAACGTGAGGAAGTGGAAAAGAATCTTTTCTCTAAGCCATGCATGTCATAAGAGGCGACTAAAATGGTTGTCACCCCTTCCCCTGCATAAATTACTAAGTGTAAAAATAAACAAGCTTTATAGTTTTCGTTTTTTATAGGGGGGTCACTGCCTCTGTGGGAAACGACTTGTGCATTGAAAAAAATTTTATTGCTTTAATAATTGAATACAGAAGGGTTACTTGCCCCTTGCTCCTGACATTTTCCAGGGAAAAGAACTTCACAGCCCACCATCCCCATGGGATGATGATGGTTGGAGGGATGGGATTTAACCCTTTGGGGGTCCAAGGGGTATCTCTGAAACTCGTTCTCAGGGTCCACGAATTTAAAAAAAAAAAAAATTATTTTTTCTTATGGAATGATAGAGAATCTTTTTCCGATCATAACGCCACAAAAATTATGAAATTTGATCGAAAACTAACGGAATTATGCTTTCGCGAAGTTAGCGGTAGCCATGACAGTTACGCATCGGCGATTTCGCCCACTTTGAGCCCTATTTTCGGCACATTGCAATGTTTCAGTCTACTAAAATTATAGCTATTTCGCTAGAACTCCATTTCTTCTATCGATTGAGTACAAGAAACTTCCTATTTACCAATTTCAACTACCCAAAATAGTGGTCAGTAAATGGCAATTTGGTCAATTTCACACAAATTTCAAACGATGCCAATTTCAAAATAGGATCCATAATAAACAAGACAGACATTCCTGGCACTAAAATAACATCTTCTCTGTTCATTAGTTACGTCTCCAGGCCCCTCTTACATTACTTTTGCTTTCCATTTTGAATTTTTATTCTCACAAAAAAATAGAAGATTTATTGTTATGTATACAACTGCATAATTGTAAAAATGGTATAAATAATATCGGAACACTTGTGCATGAATATTAGACTCGCCAGTTGATGTGCATTGGACGCATGGTGTGATTTGTTTACTCTTGAACATCGTCAAAAATCTAACATTTTCGCTACTTTGAGCTCAATTTCAAGGTACTTGTTATTGTCAAACCAATCAAAATCATCTCTATTTCTGTAATATATCTTCCATTTTATCAAATAAGAACAAGAAAACGAGAATACAACAATAAATACCATACGAAAATAGACTGCAAAGTCGCTGTTTTAAACCAAAAACACGGTCAGTTTTTTTTTTCCTCATTATGCACTGTGTGGTGCAGGAATTTTTATACTCGCACACTGACCGCACAGACCCATTCTATCACATCTAGGCCTAACAGCCCATTTCTGCTTGATTTGAGGGCACTAGAATTTAGGCGTACTAGTACGTCAATAACCCCAGTGCGTAAGACATACTAGTATGACCAAAACCCCGAAAGGGTTAAGAGGCATTGAGGTTTAGGGTCTTGAGCATCAAGCAGGTTTGTACTCACCTGTATGTACTCACCTATATGTAGTTTCAGGGATCAAATCTTAACCAGACACTGATCCTTGGGAGTATCCACTACTTACTCTCTCTTCCATCCTGATGCTTCATTCCTTATAGTAGTTATTATCCATGCTGTTACTTCTCCACTTATCTAAGTACCCTTCTTTGTGACATATTATTATTATATTAATGGTATACGGTACAGACAAATAGATGAGTAAGATGCATGTGCACCAATTTGGTATCTTTATTATGTTAGGAATTATGTGACAGACTAAGGCAGCAATTAAAGAAAGACCTTAGGTTATTTTAGGAAGTAATTATCAGAGTACAGTATAAACTTTATTAACACAGTAGGAATGAAACATTAGATAGTGCATAGTGTTTTGTTTCAGTGACCTGCATTATTTTTATATCTTTTGAATTGTAAGATATATTACTTTAAATAATCAGTCTGCCATACAATGAAGAGATGAACATTTTCTTCTTCTCATTAGGTTTATCAAGACGCTACAGATGGATGCCCAGCAGTTGTTGAAGGAGGTGAAAGACAAAGGTCATCTCACTCCAGCTATGGATGTGTTTTCAGCTGGGTATGTGAAAGCACTACTCATCATTTTTATTGTACTACCATTTAGGAATTTATTATGTGAACCTTCAATATTTAGCATGAGTTCTTGTACAAAAAGTTATTAAATATTTAAGTCTTACCACAGTATTGCTGAAATTTGAACCCATGGCAAGTTAGTCATAAAACTCCAGTCCAGTGTGTAAGCCACTCGGCCAGCTGGCCGAGTGGCTTACACACTGGCCTGGAGTTTTATGGCTCACTTGCCATGGGTTCAAACCCCATCCGTACCGTGGTTTGTTTGCAATTGTGTTATTACAATTTTGTGAGTCATTCAAGTCTTCATAAATAAACAATAATCATATTTAATTTAGATTTCCCACAAAAATTACTGGGCACCAGTAATTTTTGTGGTGCAATGTTGAAGGTGTAACCAAAAGTGCAAAAATTCATTAGAATTCATAGCATGGCAATTCCAAGAAATTATATTTTAAATTTCTCTATGGAAGAGTTCAGTTTGACTTCCATTAGGCACCCATTTAAAATGTTGTCTTCAGTCCCATAAAGTATGTCTTTAAACAAAGACCTGAGGATACTCTACATCCATGAGGCAAACTTCAACACTTTTCCGAAAGTTACGATTTTTGTATAATTCTAGGGTACAGTTCTGTGGAGGCATCTTGTGATGTTAACAATTTAATAGATTGTTTTTAATTGAGGTAGAGCCTTTTAACTTCATGTGATGGTATTTATACTTTTCTTGTGAACTTGTTAGTGTACTTTATTTATATTTTTGAGTGATAGTTTAGCTTATTGATGTCTTAGTGTGTATGAGTGTATATATTGTGCCATTTAAATGATGAACATTGAAATATTTCATAGGTTAAAGTTCTGTATAAAAATTATAACCTCTTTCTTTCTATAATTCTGATCATTCTGTAATATGGACACCCTGTTGCAGTGGAGAAACTAATTTTGGATAAAGATTCTGAAAATTTTTGGAAACTTTGCTTCTGCAGTATTCTGAAACTCCAGCTTAGTGCAAGAGCTGGTCACCTGCTGTCATGTTAAAGCCACACCATGGGTAGGCTTAGGCATGAGGTAAGGGGAGGCGAGACTTAGGTGTGCACGTCTAGTTTCTTTTATCAGCCGCAAGCACTTAGCAGACACTATCATAGCCCCCTGCTGCCCCTTGGCCATCCACACTTGACCCATTTTTTTTACACTGTGGCATCAAAGTTGGAACTTTTTGAATTGCTTTGATCTGCTAATTTATGTCACAGTACATTATTAGGATCATAATGCAACTCCTGTAGTTTTTCTGGTAAGAGCAATAATTCCAAGAAAGACAAGATAAAGACCTTGTAACCATTTCACTCGCCAAGGTGAATGAAATGTAAAACAGATTATCTTACCTTAGACCAAAAAAGTGGAAATACTCAAGAAGCTGTACAGTGGGGTAAGTTTAAGTCTTCTGTTGATAGAAACAAAGCGACTAAATTATGGAATATTATTAATACTGGCACATTGAAGCCATTGCTAATCAGTAAACATTATGTGGACTTTTAGCAAAGATGATAATAAAATTATACAAATGGTTTCAAGAGTGCCACAGTGAAAGTGTTCCTATTTCTGGTACATTTTTTTATTGTAATAGCAAAGTATTTCCTAATGAAATGAATGTAGAAGGTAAGAGTGAGTACAATCATGGGTGGCTTGATAAATTTAAGAAATGGAATGGTATTCTTGAGGATAGAGTTATACAGTGGTACCTCGACTTACGATATTTTTTCATTCCAGAATGCTGTTCAAGTGCCATTACCAAACGAATTTATCCCCATAAGAAATGATGTATAATAGACTAGTCCTTTTAGACCCCCAAAATTACACTTACAAAAGCATTTAAAAAAATAAACTTACATAAAAGGGTGAGTTTGGGGACCATCGTAAGTCGAGGTACCACTGTACATAAATGAAATGGATTTGTAGATCAGTTTGGTGCATACAATTATTTACATGAGATTACTTGGTTGGTTGAGGAACATAATTTAGCTTTTTATCAGATATATAATGCCTCAGTGGGAGACGGCTGACGTGCTCAAAAAAAATATATTATTGCAGTATATTAGTAAGAGAGAATTAAAGGAAAGACTCATGATGTGTGCTAATGTTGCTGGTACTCAAGTGTAAATTATTGTTAGTGAGTGCTCACCCCTTCCCCCATATAGTCAAAGATATCAAAAACTTGCCATTGCATTACAGGACAAATAAAACTGCTTAGGTCAGACAAGACATAACCCTTGAATGGTTTCATAAACATTTTGAGAACATAACCAAGGACCATTACAACAGTGTTGGGCTCCCTGAAGATTGCTGATTTTGACACTAGTGTATAATTGCTCTGCTCATCCACCTTTGGAAAATATAGCTGCAAATGTTATAAAAGTCTTTCTGTCACCTAATTGTACTGATCTTATCCAGCCCATGGATCAGGGAGTGATTAAATCATTTAAAGGTAAATTCTGCAGTAAAGTCATGGAAGTCTTCTTGCAATATGAAGACAAGGATGGATTTAACACAATACAGAAAGAATAAACAATTAAATGTGAGATTTATAATTCTGCAATCATAGGGTGAGATGACTCAGGGTACACATAAAAGTTCTTGGTATAAAATATGGCCTGCAAGCCTGTAAGCCTGTTTACCATTGATGATGATTTAGGCATTGACAGTAATTTTGTAGGATTGTCATGAAACAGGTGGCCATTATAGCAAATACAGTAAACCCTTTGTTTAACAGACTTCAAACTTAAAAGACTGGGAATATAGGAAAAAATCCACTAAATCAGTTGATTCAGAAACAACGGACAAAGTCCATTGGTTACAGAATTGTCTGTTATTGTTATGATCACTGCTAAACAATTGCATATCTGTTTACCATAATTGCCATTACCAGCCACCTGCTTCCCACTATTAGTCTGTTGAGGGTTTTCTGCATAATGTCACATGCTGAGGAACTCTGTGAATTCATTTCTGAGTCATATGAGGTAGGCATTAGAAACTGGATTGATTGTGATAAAGATTGAGGGATAAATACATAGGCACAACATTTAAAATATTTTATTAATAAAATATTTCACCTACTAGCAGAAGCTTTGTTAATCTTATGCAGAGTTTCCTGAAAACAAGGGTTAATGAGTTACCCAAAACCCATATAGGCAACACCTCCCCTCAGACCTATCACTTCAGATATTGGGAAGATCCCCTCACAAACTGGCAGGGATACTTGTGAAGCATCTGTCCAAACTATTGGGTACCATAGCACTCTGGTTACTTCATCAACTGAGTGAAAGACATTATCATTAAGAACAAATGTAGAGCCAGTTTTGACTGAAAGACCTTTCCACTAATGTACCTCCACGTGGGCCATCACACTACTAAGGACCAAATTTAATGACAACTTTGACCTGCCCATACCCATCCAAGACTTCATGGATCTGGTGGAACTGTGAATCAACTACAGATTCTTCAGCTGCAAAGAACAAATACACATTGCTTTGATATGGTTATGAGCTCACCCATGAAGCTGCTGTTTGTTTCATTGAAAAAGTGGCTAAACTTGATGTTCATTCATTTAAAGTTACTCTTCTTGTTTTATAGGTGCTGTCTGGCTGAATTATTCACTGAAGGTTATGCCCCTTTTGACCTAACTCAACTTCTGGCATATAGAGTTGGTGACTACTATCCTAACAAGGTGCTGGACAAGATAGATGAACCCAGAGTCAAGGTGAAAACTAGTGCTATATTCCAGTAATTTCCTGTTCTTACATTTTGTGATTATTATTAATGTATTTGTTTTAAATATTTCTGCTCTGAAAACTTGCACATAAAATCTTCCAGGTATTACTTAGATCACATGCTTTAGAATTTATTTGCTAAGTGTGATGTTACTGCACACAAATGTGGCATCACTCCACACATTTGTAATGTTACTAACATAGTTGTGATGTTGCTACACACAACTGTAAGGTTACTAACACAACTGCGATATTGGTACACACAATTGTAATGTTACTAACACAATTGTCATGTTGCTACACATATTTAAAGCATTGTAGCTTAAACAATTAAATGTTAATGATGTACTATATAGAAATTAAAGTCTGATACTTTCTTACATAGATATCTAAATTATGGAAGCAGGAAAATTTGTTTTATGTGCTCATCAGCTCTTTTGAAGCAACAACTTAAGCAAGAATTGGCAAAACATCATCAGTACTAGACCTAGTGTATGTATTTAGATAAGAGGAAATCCTCTTATCTAAAACTGGTCATGTTCTATTTACAAGGAAATCTTTATTTCCCAGGAAGATACATTGGGAACATAACATATTTTGGAGAGTATATACCTACAGCTCTTATATGGGTGTGAAGCATGGGTTGCAAATGCTGCAGCGAGGAGGTGGCTGGAGGCAGGGGTGATGTCCTGTCTAAGGGCAATGTTTGGTGTAAATATTATGCAGAAAATTCGGAGTGGGGAAATTAGGAGGTATGGAGTTACTAAAAGTATTTGTCAGATGGCTGAAGAGGGGTTGTTGAGGTGGTTTGGTCATTTAGAGAGAATGGATCAAAGTTGAATGACTTGGAGAGCGTATAAATCTGTAGGGGAAGGAAGGCGGGGTTGGGGTCGTCCTCGAAAAGGTTGGAGGGAGGGGGTAAAGGTGGTTTTGTGGGCGAGGGGCTTGGACTTCCAGCAAGCATGTGTGAGCATGTTAGATAGGAGTGAATGGAGACGAATGGTTTTTGGGACCTGACGAGCTGTTGGAGTGTGAGCAGGGTAATATTTTGTGAAAGGATTCAGGGAAACCAGTTAATTGATTTAGTTGGACTGGAGTCCTGGAAATGGGAAGTACAATGCCTGCACTTTAAAGGAGGGGTCTGGGATAGTGACAGTTGGGAGGGACTTATTCTCAGCTGTCGTATCTGAGCGCCTCTGCAAAGAGAGTGATTATGTATGAGTGAGGTGAAAGTGTTGAATGATGATGAAAGTATTTTCTTTTTGGGGATTTTCTTTCTTTTTGGGTCACCCTGCCTCGGTGGGAGACGGCTGACTTGTTGAAAAAAAAAAAAATGCCTACAGCTTTTTATATTTTTATGTTATCTAGTCATGAGCACCAAATTTTAGTTTATTATCTAGGAACTTAGAGATAATGTATAATATGTTGTACGTATGGCTTAAGCATGAAAAATAAGCATGGTAGACTAGATTAAAACCAAATAATTATGCTTATTTGAAACAATGTTTCCAAAAAATTAACTGGACAAAATTATATAAGGGATCAACATGAATAAAGTACATAAGTAATTCCACGACAGATCAGTCAATGATAGGTAAAAAATACCACCACTACCTCGTTTTGTTTTAACCTGAGTTAGAAGTTTCAATTTGAGTATTAATATTTGCAGATTTTTAGCAAAATTTGATCCATTGATGAAGAGTTAAGACCAAGATCATTTGACTTTACTTGCTGACAGCACATATTTCAAATTGCCATTACTTTCTTCCTGATGGTCACAGTCAAACTTTGATAGTTTATATCACTGTAAAAGATTGATTATATATTCTTTTTTCCATGCTAATGATGTATAGGCTCTTGTTGAACACATGATTCAGCGGGAACCCAACAAGAGACACAGTGTGGCCGAGTATCTGGAGCAGGAGCGAGGAGCCACATTTCCTGAACATTTCTATACATTCCTGTGGCCATTTCTCAAGCAGTTTGCTGTTGCACCAATCATGCCTCCTGATGACAAAATCAAACAGTAAGCATATTTCATTTCATATACAGTGGACCCCCGAGTATCATAAAAACTTCATTCCAGAATCCTGCTCAAGTGTCATTACCGAACGTATTTACTCCCTTAAAAAATAATGTCACTTAGGTTAGTCTATTTCAGACCCCCAAAAATACACTTCCACAAGCACTTACAAAATTGTACTCATAAAGTTGAAACTTTATGATCATCCCCAACCATCACTTAAATTTGAAATTTTTGAAGAATTTCTTAATTATATTCTTTATATAATTAATTAATTTAGGTAGGCATTTATGCTTTGGGTTGGTATAGTTGAAGATGATGTAACAACTGCAAATAATAAAGAAGAATATGTATGAGAATAATGTTTAGTGTAAATACAATATTATGTAAGAAATAAATTAAGAAGCTAGAAGGCATTTATTGTGAAATAAAAGGTATATTGCAAAGAACAGAAAAAGGTTAAGATGGTTTGGTCATGTAGAAATAAGGAGGATGATAGTAGGTCAAGACTTCTTATGAATCTGGAGTGGATAGCATGAGATGGTATTTTCTCATCATTAGATACACCTCACTGTGCAGGTAACTCTTGCCCAACACTTGAATCCTAGCTGGAGTAGTGATTTTACACAGTTACACAGGATATGACTACTACAAAATTTTTATTTTTCTTGCATTAGACCTATAACAATTGGCTGTTATAATGGTACCTACCCATATTTTTTCTGCTGGGTAGACAAACGCAGTGCAGAAAATTTGCCTATATGTTTCATTATTCCTGGGAATAAAACCCAGGACCATGTGGTTGTAAACTTAAATGCTCTCACAAGTGAGCTACATGTGACCTTGGAGGTTCAGGGGATGTCTGTGAAAAGAGGGTGAAAGGTAGGCTAATGTGGGCCTGTTAGACTGAAGAGAGTGTAGGCAAGTAGTTTTGGGGGTTTGCCATACTGTTATAATGTGTTCATAGTAGTGCATGCTCATGGAAACCACTTATTCAGACCTGAGTTTTGGAGGTGGGGAATATGTGCAGTACAAGACCTGCTCTGAAAGTTGGGCTCAGGTGATGGTGACTGGAGGGTCATTGACTGGAAAGAAAGCAAAGGGCCAAGTGATGGTAAATTTGGTTTGTTATTAGCTACAATGCCTTTGTGGGACATAATAAAAATAATAATAAGAAAGAGATAAAGAAAAATAATTTGGGATTTTTTTAAGTCATGAGCACATGTTCTTTCAAGAAATTAACATGCTCACACACCAAGCCATAAATCCATCTATATTTATATTTAAGATTGTATTATTATCAGGATCATAAGCTGTAGGGAGAAATATGCACTTTCAACATGTTCTGCTGCTTTAATTTGATCAACAACAACTAGGGCTAAAAAAAAAATTGATCTCACACAGATATGTCTATGAAAATGGTATAATGACATGAAAGGCTTGCTGGCTTACATTCTAGTTCACTCAACACTTCTCCAAGCTAATTTACATTATATCATTTTCCACAAAGTCAAATTTTAATTTAATTAAGAAATTGCTCTTATAAGTCTTAAAAGGTAATCTTTGACATAGTGAAAATGGGATTCTTGGCAAGAGTGCATTTGACACTTCCTTGAGTTAAGTCAGGAACATATTGATGGAACTCACCTTTCAGAGGTTGATTGTGATTCTCAATCTTTTTTTTTTTTTTTAAGGCCATTACTTTATTGAATTTTAGTCATTCAGGTTGTTCCTTTGCTTCATGTGGCTCTTCCATAACTAGCTTAGCAGCAAACGTTCAAAATACTTACATATTTGCCAATGATAGTTGCATATCTATTTTGTAACTAACACTGAGGACATGTAAGACCTTAAAAAATATCCTTATAACAAGGTAAAATACTCCCAGTTAAAGATGGCAAGGAGGAAGGAATTTCTTTTAGCTTCAAGAAATATTGTATCTTCACTCAACTCATTCATGCAAATTCTTGTGAACTGTTTGCACTGAACTCTCTCCTTTCCCTGAAGTTTTCTATTGACTCCCTGGTGAAGCACCATTCTCAGCATAAGAACCACTGCTGTAAGTGATTGATGCATACATAGTATAAGGCCCATTTGGATTTCTAATAAAATTATGAATTAGAATTGAATAGCATAATTTAGTAATATACCCTATATGCATTGGTCTTTTCAGGATAAAAAAATGTTTAATGGACATACTAATAGCATTGGGTGCCGAAAATGAAGCATCAAAAATAATTGAAGGAAAAGAAGAAAAGGAGAAAGCCGATATGGAGAAGCCAGAAAAAAAATGTGAGGCTCTCATCATTATTGCCTCTCTCATCACCTCCTCTCTAAGGTAGCATATATTTTTCATTGTATATTTTATTTTCAACAAACCGGCCATATCCCACCAAGGCAGTGTGACCTAAAAAGAAAAACAAAAGTTTCTCTTTTTAAATTTAGTATAATTTATACAGAAGGGGTTATTAGCTCCTTCCGGCATTGTAGTTGCCTCTTATGACACGCACGACTTACGGAGGAAGAATTCTTTTCTATTTCTTCTATAAATTATACACTAAATATATGGGTAACAATTAGAATTTTTCAAACAAGGAGAAATAAATAATATTTACACTTTCTTAATGAGTCTGCTCGACATATTAGAACTGCTTCTTGACAGTAGATGTGCTAGTGTATTTATCTACACAAGTCTTCTTACACTTATATAAGTGTATAACAGTAGATGAGTGAGTATATATGTCTACAGAACTGTGATTGAAGTTCTTAAATTATTAATGGATCTTCTGTACTGTGGTAAAATAAATTTTAATGTATACTGTACATTTTAATGCACTGTACTGTAGGTACCACAATACCTACAGTACAGTAGGCACTCTGAAAGAGGGGTTTGAGATACTTGCTGTTTAGTGACATCTGATAAATGAGACACTTGTGCAACATTTGGAAATGTTTTGCCATACAGTGGCTTCTTCAGTCCATTGCAGAAAAAGTTGGAAGATGAGGAGGAGTTTGAAGTAATCAGTCCTTCAGCCTGGATTCAATGTGTTCAATCCATCAATCTTGATAAAAGTGCAGCATATTCGCAGAGACGGAGCTTATGTAATGATGATAGATGAGGTGGAGCAGTGGTAGGCGGAGTCACCAGTGAATAAAACCACTGGTGGAAATAGGTCATGTCTGTAGATTAGACTAGTTTTGAAGAAATCCCTGCATCAAGATTCCAAGATGTTGCTGTGCCTGACTGAATGTGAATAAATGGTTTAAGAAAACGACATGTTGATAAATGAGACATGAAACGTTTTAAACCATTTATTCACATCCTGTCAGACAAAGCAACATCCTGTGATCTTAATGCAGGGATTTCTTTAAAACTTGTCTAACTTGTAGACATGAACTACTTCCACTAGTGACTTTGTTCACTGGTGACTCTGCCTACCACTGCTCCACCTCATCTATCATCAGTATACAGCCTCTCCTCACTTAACAACGTCGATTGGGGGCCTAAGACCCCGTCAGTAAACAATTTCGTTGCTAATTGAGGAATGACCCCTTACTGACACTTCAAAAGTGTCACCACCCAAAATTAAAACATTCAGATTTATTTTTATTGGGAAATTCCTTTCAATCTGTTTATTATTAACAGTAATACAACATGAAATAGGTCAATGATGTACTTCCAAGATATTCCAGGAAATGCTTACATAGCTGATTACTTAAAAAAAAAAATCAAGAAAATTGCACTTTTTCAGTCTTTGCATAGAGTAAGAGTGATCTTCTATAGTTACCCTTCAGGCACATAAGTTTTGTGTAATGGTCGCGGTCACTTTTTTTTTTTTTTTTTTTTTATCCCTCTTCACCCTTCAATACCTCTCTATATAACTTATTGACTTGACTGAATAACTTACTGACTTGGCTGAATGACTTACTGACTTGACTGAATAACTGACTTGACTGAATGACTTGACTGACTGAATGACTTGACTGAATGACTTGACTGAATGACACACTGACTTGACTTAATGACACACTGACTTCACTGACTTACTGACTTGACTGAATGATTTACTGACTTGACTGAATGACTTACTGACTTGATTGAATGACTTACTGACTTGGCTGAATGACACACTGACGTGACTGAATGACACACTGACTTGACTGAATGATGCACTGACTTGACTGAATGACACACTGACTTGACTGAATGACACACTGACTTGACTGAATGACACACTGACTTGACTGAATGACACACTGACATGACTGAATGACACACTGACTTGACTGAATGACACACTGACTTGACTGAATGACACACTGACTTGACTGAATGACTGAAAAAGAGTGTATGTTTAGGACATAGCGCATAACATTTCTGTAATGGTCGCTGTTGCTTGTGTCATGTTTATTATTACGAAATGCTAGTGTCATGTTTATTATTATGAAATATGTATGACATTTAAAGTGCCCCAGAGAGATTATTATTTATTATTAATTATTATTATTATTATTAATATTATTATTATTACCATCGACATACCTTGTTCACTGAGTATAATAATTTCTTAAGCTGCCACGTGAGAGACAGAAAATGTAAACACACAGACGAACACACCAGCTGATCCCTTTACTGTGTGCTTCTTCCATTTTCCTCTTGTTTTTCCTCTTCCAAGTGCTGCTGCATGTCTATTGTGCACCCAATAGTACAAGATAGAGTTATAAGTACAGTGGTCCCTCGGTTTTCGCCGAAAATTCGTTCCAGAATGCTGCTCAAGTGCCATTACCGAACGAATTTACTTCCTTAAGAAATAATGTCACGTAGGTTAGTCTATTTCAGACCCCCAAAAATACACTTGCAACAGCACTTACGAAAATACACTTACATAAATGTTCGAGTTTGGAGATGCACGAAAACCGAGGGACGACTGTACAGCAGCACTTGGAAGAGGAAAAACAACAAGAGGAAAATGAAGATCACAGCAAAGGGGTTAGCTGGTGTGTTCATCTTTGTGTTTACATTCTGTGTCTCGTGGCAGCTTAATTAAGAAATGATTAAACTCAGTGAACAAGGTACAGTGGTACCCCGACTTACGATGGTCCCCAAACTCACCCTTTTATGTAAGTTTATTTTTTTAAATGCTTTTGTAAGTGTAATTTTGGGGGTCTAAAAGGACTAGTCTATTTTACATCATTCCTTATGGGGATAAATTCGTTTGGTAATGGCACTTGAACAGCATTCTGGAATGAAAAAATATCGTAAGTCGGGGTACCACTGTATGTTGATGGTGATGATAATAATAATAATAATTAATAAAGATAAAGATTTATTTCTTGTAATAATAACAATCGCTCTGGAGTGCTTTAAATCACCATCAACATATCTTGTTCACTGAGTTTAATCATTTCTTAATTAAGCTGCCATGAGAGACATCAAAAATGTAAACACACACATGAACACACCAGCTAACCCAATTACTGTGAACTTCTTTTGTACTTCCATTTTCCTCTTCCAAGTGCTGCTGCACTTCTATCTTGTACTATGGGGTACACAATCAAGTACAGATTTGTACAAATATGTAGTCTTGGAGAATTTAAAAGCTAGTGTACTGAGTGGCTGTAAGAAGGAGATTGAGGTGCTTGACACAGACACACTGCACACACTGTGAAGCCCATTACCATGACCCAAGTTCTCATACGGCATACAATATTTTTTTAATTCATGGAGAGCCCGTCATAACTCCAAGTTGTCGGTAAACGAGTATGTTGGTAAGTGAGGAGAGGCTGTATAAGACCCATCTCTGTAAATACTATGCTGCATTTTTGTCAAGCTTGATGGACTGAACACATTGACCCAAGGCTGAGGGACTGATTACCTCAAACTCCTCATCTTCCATCTTTTTCTGCATTGTACTGAAGAAGCCATTTTGTGGCAAAACATTTCCAGAATAAAAATACCCAAAGGTTGCACAAGTGTCTCATTTATCAACATGTTGCTTTTATAAACCATTTATTCACAAAGTGACATCTAAACTGTCATATCTGTGCACCTTTGGAAAGACAGTGATAGTGTGAATGATGGTAAAAGTGTTTCTTTTTTTGGGGGTCACTGCCCCGGTGGGAGATGGCCAGCGTGTTAAAAAAAAATAATAAAAAACTTCCTACAGTACCTACACTTTAAAGGAGGCGTGGTGATGTTGCAGTTCAGGTCATCTGACTGTGATGTCAGCACACATCTGACGGGACAGTAATTGAGTGAATGGTGGAGAAAATATTTCCTTTTTTGGGTCACCCTACTTTGGTGGGAGATGGCCAGTGTGTTAAAAAAAATTAGGGAAGATATAAAAATGAGTTAATATGTTTAGTAATATTAACCCGTAAACGGTCCAAACGTACATATATATACGTTTACTACCCCAGTGCCCCGAATACAGTGGTACCTCGACTTACGATATTTTTTCATTCCAGAATGCTGTTCAAGTGCCATTACCAAACGAATTTATCCCCATAAGGAATGATGTAAAATAGACTAGTCCTTTTAGACCCCCAAAATTACACTTACAAAAGCATTTAAAAAAATAAACTTACATAAAAGGGTGAGTTTGGGGACCATCGTAAGTCGAGGTACCACTGTAGTATTTTGAAAAAAAAAATCGTTTTTTTTTATAGAAATAAAGAGCACATTTGTCTAAGTGTTATAGCATAATAAAAAAAAGTTAGGCTCAGTACTTACCGATATATGAGGTCGAGAAGTTTGCACTGAATGTTTACCTGACGGCAACATCGAGTCCTGCCGCTTGCAGAAGTGTTACTGATATGTATACTTTTTTTCTCATTTTTATATTATTTTACATAATTTTTATGTTCTGATAATTACCATTTACAGTAGTTCTTTGTTCTAACACTAATATTAGGTACTGAAATTGTTCTCAAATTGTCACAAACACACTGACAGGTGGACATTTACACCTGTTTTGGTCATTTACTATTGTCTAGGAATATATACAAAGTATTTATAGGTCCCAGCAATGTTTTGGATATGTGGGAGTATATAATAATAATAATAATAGGAATAATAATGTGAATAATGAAAATAATAATAAGAAGAATAAGAAATAATAAGTTCCCTTCAAGCATAATGAAAGACAAGTCAGTCCACTGTTGACAGTGACAAGATAAGAGAAGATAATTGGTGACATGATGAGCATGCGCGAGGGTGCAGTGATAAGATAAGGGGTGACATTTAGCATCCCCCTCTGTTTTCACTGTTGCACAAACATATCTGTCTGTCAAACTCTGTCTATCTGTCTGCCAAGCTCTCTGTCTATCTGTCTGCCAAGCTCTCTGTCTATCTGTCTGCCAAGCTCTCTGTCTATCTGTGTCTGTCAAGCTCTCTGTCTATATGTGTGTGCCAAGCTCTCTATCTATGCTCTTGCACTACCGTCCACAGGTTGGATATGGGGTGCACAATAAACTAACCACTTCGGTGGCAAAATCTAAAATCTCTGTCTATCTGTCTAGCTCTCTGTCTGTGTCTGTCAAGCTCTCTATCTGTCTGTCTGTCAAGCTCTCTGTCTGTCTGGCAAGCTCTGTGTCTGTCTGTCAAGCTCTCTGTCTATCTGCCTGTCTGTCAAGCTCTCTGTCTATCTGCCTGTCTGTCAAGCTCTCTGTCTATCTGCCTGTCTGTCAAGCTCTCTGTCTATCTGCCTGTCTGTCAAGCTCTCTGTCTGTCCATCTAGCACTCCCGTCTCGGAGAGATCCACTCCTGAACCAACACGTCTGGTTCCTGAGCAAGTGTAAATACGTATTTGCCAGTCATGTTTACACATTATATCTACAAGCACTTTGTCTGGATTTTTTGGGTTATCCTAGGAAATTTACACTATGTATAATTGTATTTGTGTACCTCTGAGACAGAGATAGACAGAGTCAGATCGAGAGACAGACAGATAGACAGAGACAGACAGACAAAGATAGACAGGCATAGGTTATAAGACATTCTGAAAGGATGTTGCACATATGTTGCACATGGGTTATTATCAAGGTTTTTTATATTTCCTCGACCACTTATGGCCATATCCACCTCAGAACCACTAAACTCAAGTCAACATCACTTTCCACTTTAAATGAGAGAGTTAATACTACATGACATCATGTCACAGTTGCTTTTTGCTGATGACACTGTGCTTTTGGGAGATTCTGAAGAGAAGTTGCAGAGGTTGGTGGATGAATTTGGTAGGGTATGTAAAAGAAGAAAATTGAAAGTGAATACTATAGGAAAGAGTAAGGTGATGAGGATAACAAAAAGATTAGGTGATGAAAGATTGGATATCAGATTGGAGGGAGAGAGTATGGAGGAGATGAATGTATTCAGATATTTGGGGGTGGACATGTCAGCAGATGGGTCTATGAAGGATGAGGTGAATTATAGAATTGATGAGGGGAAAAGGGTGAGTGGTGCACTTCGGAGCCTGTGGAGACAAAGAACTTTGTCCATGGAAGTAAAGAGGGGAATGTATGAGAGTACAGTGGACCCCTGAGTTTCGTAAACCCCGGAAATCGTACAATTATGTAAGTATAATATTGTCAGTGCTTGTGGAAGTGTATTTTTGGGGGTCTGAAATAGACTAACCTACGTGACATTTTTCCTTAAGGGAGTAAATTCGTTCGGTAATGACGCTTGAGCAGACTTCAGGAGTGAAGTTTTTACGAAACTCGGGGGACCACTGTATAGTTATACCAACACTCTTATATGGGTGTGAAGCATGGGTGATGAATGTTGCAACGAGGAGAAGGCTGGAGGCAGTGGAGATGTCATGTCTGAGGTCAATGTGTGGTGTGAATATAATGCAGAGAATTCGGAGTTTGGAAATTAGGAGGAGGTGCGGGATTACCAAAACTATTATCCAGAGAGCTGAGGAAGGGTTGTTGAGGTGGTTCGGACATGTAGAGAGAATGGAACGAGACAGAATGACTTTGAGAGTGTATAAATCTGTAGTGGAGGGAAGGCGAGGTAGGGGTCGACCTAGGAAAGGTTGGAGGGAGGGGGTAAAGGAGGTTTTGTGTGCGAGGGGCTTGGACTTCCAGCAAGCATGTGTGAGTGTATTTGATAGGAGTGAATGGAGACAAATGGTTTTTAATACTTGACGTGCTGTTGGAGTGTGAGCAAAGTAACATTTATGAAGGGATTCAGGGAAATCGGCAGGCCGGACTTGAGTCCTGGAGATGGGAAGTGCAGTGTCTGCACTCTGAAGGAGGGGTGTTAATGTTGCAGTTTTAAAACTGTAGTGTAAAGCACCTCTCTGGCAAGACAGTGATGGAGTGAATGATGATGAAAGTTTTTCTTTTTCGGGCCACCCTGCCTTGGTGGGAATCGGCCGATGTGTTAATAAAAAAAATAAAAAAATTTAAGGGCAATGTGGGGTCACCAAGGGTATAATTTAGAAGGCTGAGGAGGGGTTGTTGAAGTGGTTTGGCCATTTAGAGAACATGAAGCAGATTAGGATGACTAAGATGGTGTACAAATCGGGGTGCAAGGCAGAAGGGGTAGGGGTAATCCCTGGTAGGCTTGGAGGAAGAGGGGGTTTAAGGTTTTGAGTACTAGGGGCTTAAGCATCAAGCAGCCTTGTGTTAGTGTGTTAGATCAAACTGAGTGGAAGCAAGTGGTTTTTATGCCTTGACATGAAGTGTGAGCAAAATGACATTTATGATGGAATTCAAGGGAACTGGTTAGCTAGATGCGAGTCCTTGAGGTGAGAAGTACAGTGCCTGCTTTCTCAAGGAGGGGTGGGAATGTTGCAATTTGGAGGTTCTTTTGAAGAATAGAAAGTCACAGTACCATGGCTGGAACAATTCACCAAAAACCTGCTCTTAGGGAAGAAACTTTATGACAGTGTCGGGTCTTGATATTCATCCAGGTTCCTCTTCTAAGTGTGGGTTTTTGAGTGAGGGAGTCATTTAAAATGTGATACCTGCACACTTCTGGCTAACACCTATTGAATTAAAGATAATGAATGTGTTTCGTTTTTTTAGTGTCCTACCATGGTGGGAGATGGTTGATGTGTTAAAAAAAAAATTCTTTCCCATATCTGGTCTATGATTCATCTTGTCTAAATACATTCACATATGCAATACTCCTTCCTTCACTGTGCCTTAGTAAGTAAGTAAGTTTATTCAGGTACACACAAATGCAGTTACATAGATTATCATACATAGCAGCATATGTGTAGAGAACCTAGGATAACCCAAAAAAGTCAGACAGAGTGACTTATTTCCATTGGGGCCTTCGTATCTTTCATTCATAGACTACTCTTAACTCTGATTACATTGCTCTTTGTTGTGTTATCTCTGAATTCCCTTTCTCATACTTTCTCAAACACTTCCACCAACTTCTTTAACTCCTCTACAATATTTCCCAAAAGCACAGTACTTCAGCACTGTGCATCTTTAACAGTTCCCACTTTATATCAGACTTATCTTTTAGATCCACACTCACTAGGTGCTCTTCAGTGAAAATGCAGATCCTGTAAGTAAATATGAAATGAATAGTGGGATTTCTGTCTACTTTTAATCTTATTCATTGCAAACTCTTTGTATACAGTAGCTACTTTATATCTCTTAATTGCTCTTTTTCTCTCTAAATACATTAAAAAAGTTTTGTTTGTTTAATTGTACTTATTCATAAAGCTTGTAAAATTAAGAGACTTAATTATTTGTAATTTTTTTTACAAGTATTTTTGAAGAGAAGTGTAAATGAAGAATTTTTTCAGAGCTCTGCATTTCACATCTTCAAAATTGGATGCTTTGGACCTCTTGGGAAAAGTGTCCCAGTATGTTCCAGATGAGATTATTCTGGATCGGATATTGCCTTATATTGTAAGTGTATAAGTGTATTTATTTAGTATTAAGGAATTTGTATGCACTCTGACTTATTTTTAACCTTTCTCATGTTCACCTTTAATTTCCAGAATTCTTTTACGTGCCCTCCCAAATTCCTCCACCATCTTTTGCAACTTCTCTTTAGAACCTCCCAAAAAATCATGTCATTGGCAAACAGCAACTGTGGCAACTCCCACTTTGTGTCTCACTTTTCACTTTCTGGCATCTATCAATAAGTTAAACAACCATGGTGACATCACACCTCTGTCTAAGGCCTACTTTTACTGAAAATTATCTCCCTCTCTCTCCTGCATACCCTAACCTGAGCCTCACTATCTGCATAAAAGCTCTCTACTGCTTTTAGTAACCTTCTACCTATTACATACATACATACAATTACTCTCTCACTTGGTTTAAAAGTTCCTACACACACTCTTAACATCTCCCAAAATCTCTCTCTCTCTCTCTCTCTCTCTCTCTCTTTCTCTCTCTTCTCTCTCTATTTCTCTCTCTCTATTTCTCTCTCTCTATTCTCTCTCTCTCTCTATTTCTCTCTCTCTCTCTCTCTCTCTCTCTCTCTCTCTCTATTTCTCTCTCTCTCTCTCTCTCTCTCTATTTCTCTCTCTCTCTCTCTCTCTCTCTTTCTCTCTCTCTCTCTCTTCTCTCTCTCTCTCTCTCTCTCTCTCTCTCTCTCTCTCTCTCTCTCTCTTCTCTCTCTCTCTCTCTCTATTTCTCTCTCTCTCTCTCTATTTCTCTCTCTTCTCTTCTCTCTCTCTCTCTCTTTCTCTCTCTCTCTCTTTCTCTCTTTCTCTCTCTCTCTATTTCTCTCTCTCTCTCTCTTCTTTCTCTCTCTCTCTATTTCTCTCTCTCTCTCTCTTCTCTCTCTTCTCTATTTCTCTCTCTCTCTCTCTATTTCTCTCTCTCTCTCTCTAGTTCTCTCTCTCTCTCTCTATTTCTCTCTCTCTCGTTCTCTCTCTCTCTAGTTCTCTCTCTCTCTAGTTCTCTCTCTCTCTAGTTCTCTCTCTCTCTATTTCTCTCTCTCTCTCTAGTTCTCTCTCTCTCTCTCTTCTCTCTCTCTATTTCTCTCTTCTCTCTATTTCTCTCTCTCTCTCTATTTCTCTCTCTCTCTCATTTCTCTCTCTCTCTCTATTTCTCTCTCTCTATTTCTCTCCCCTATTTCTCTCTCTATTCTCTCTCATTTCTCTCTCTCTCTATTTCTCTCTCTCTATTTTCTCTCTCTCTCTCTCTCTCTCTCTCTCTTTCTCTCTCTCTCTCTCTCTCTCTCTCTCTCTCTCTCTCTTCTCTCTCTCTATTCTCTCTCTCTCTCTTCTCTCTCTCTCTTCTCTCTCTCTCTTCTCTCTCTCTCTCTCTCTCTCTCTCTTCTCTCTCTCTCTTCTCTCTCTCTCTCTCTCTCTCTCTCTCTCTCTCTCTCTCTCTCTCTCTCTCTCCTTCTCTCTCTCTCTCTCTCTCTCTCTCTCTCTCTCTCTCTCTCTCTCTCTTCTCTCTCTCTTTTCTCTCTCTCTCTCTCTCTCTCTCTCTCTCTCTCTCTCTCTCTCTCTCTCTTTTTTCCAGGTGCATACACACTTATTATGACCCACTTTTCACATCCAACCTTATTTTAATCCACATAATCTTTGAATTTATATGTTTATATAAGTATTAATACATACTTAAAATTGTACTATTTTTGCTACTACCTCTTTTTTTATAATAATGTATACTTAAAACTGTACCACTCAATAACCTATGTCTAGTCTTAGGTAATCTATAAGCATTAGGATTATTCTGCCTGAAATGCACAGCATGCTAGTGGCTTTCTTATGTGCTTAACAATATTTTATTACATGTATGCTACATTTTGTATACTGCACAAAGAAATGAAGTTTGTTTGTTATTGTACATACATGGTCAACACATCCTCTACCCCACACTAAATTCTCCTTGTTCCTCTGCAGTCTTACTTTCTGTCTAACCATTAATCATCTCAGTAATAACTACTATTCACTTTTCCCAGCATCTTCAATTGGCTTATTTTCCTATAGTTCTTATACTTGCTCTTGTTCCCATTTACCTTACACAAAGGGATTATGCATGTTTTCTGCCAATTCCCAGGCACCCTCATTTCCTTCATGCATATACAGTGGACCCCCGGTTTACATTGAAAATTCTTTCCAGAATGCTGTTTGAGTGCCGTTACCGAACGAATTTGTTCCCATAAAAACAAATGTAAATTAGATTAGTCATTTTAGACCCCCAAAAATACACTTACAAAAGCACTTACGAAAATACACTTACATAATTGTTCGAGTTTGGAGGTCAACGTAAACTGGGGGTCCACTGTATTGAACAAGTACTCCAACCACTCCAAAACCATACCACCCCCTGCTTTTAACATTTCTGTCTTAATCCCATCTATCCCAGCTGCTTTATCCCCTTTCATTCTATCCACTGCCTCACTTACCTTACCTGTACTCACATCGGGCACTTCGTTACTCTCTCAAGATGTTATACCTCCCTGCCCAATTCATTAAATCACTGCCTTTCTTTCTTCATCAACCTATAACAGCTCAAAGTTATCCCTTCCATCTTTCCAGAATCTCCACCTCCCCATTTAGCATCTTTCCTCTACTGATTTTAACTGCTAAATCCATTTGTTCCTGAGGCTTTCTCAAATTACTAATCTTACTCCAAACCCTTTTCTTATTCTCAGTAAATGAATGTCATAGTTCATAACCTACAAGTTCTAATGATAAGATGCTAGATTTAGGATGAGAATATGTGAAAGAATTAACAAAGAATAGGCCTCTGCAACACAGCTTGGTAATTTGTAACCTACATCTAACTGCTGTGTCATTCAATCTTTAATAATAATTAAATGAAAAACCACAGCATCCTGCAACCAAATTTAAATGAGTCTGGAGCATAACCTGACTTAATTTTCAATTAAGTCCCACATACATGCAAGAATAACCTGAATTAATTTTCAATTAAGTCCCACATACGTACATGCAAGAATCACCATTTTAAGAACCTTATAAGTAAAGAGACATTGTTAACATTTATATGTCCTCACTAACTGATTGTTTTATTTAAAATAAAAATGCTGATCATTCTGTTTTTAAAATAGTAATTGATTGTTCTGTTTTTAAAATAGTAATTGATTGATCTGTTTTTTTGAAAAAGAACAATCACTTACTGTGGTATGACAAAGCATCTTTTAATTCACGGACCACATTATTAATCAAATAATTCTTCTTCCTCTTCTTTCAACAAACCAGCCGTATCCCACCGAGGCAGGGTGACCCAAAAAGAAAAACGAAAGTTTCTCTTTTTAAATTTAGTAATGTACACAGGAGAAGGGGCTACTCGTCCCTTGCTCCCGGCATTTTAGTCGCCTCTTACAACACAACACATTACAGTGGACCCTCGGTTAACGAATACCCCGGAAATCGTGCAATTATGTAAGTATAATTTTGTAAGTTCTTGTGGAAGTGTATTTTTGGGGGTCTGAAATAGACTAACCTACGTGAAATTTTTCCTTAAGGGAGTAAATTCGTTCGGTAATGGCACTTGAGCAGACTTCAGGAGTGAAGTTTTTACAAAACTCGGGGGTCCACTGTATTTGTCTACTTCAAATAATCTGGGGCTCCCATTCCAAAAATGTTGGGCTTCGTATCAGATAAGGAAAGATTCAAGAATATTACACTCAGTATATACAGTGGACCCTCGGAAATCGAACAGCTCGGCAATCGAACTTATCGGAAATAGAACAAGAAAATCAATATGACAATCGAACAAAATATCGCTAATCGAACAAGTGCATACCAGTCCTGTCCACCCAGGCGCACTTGGGTGCCTCAGCACGCAGGCGTGGAGAGCCAGTCTTGCGTTGTTTACCCTTGAGAGAACAATACCCTGCACGCTCATCCAAACATTTCACAATTAATTAATTGTTTGGTGTTTGTGAAATAAGCTACAGTGGACCCCCGCTATTCGAACGGCTCGGCATTCGAACAAATCGTCATTAGAACAAGAAAATCGATATCGTCATGCGAACAAAATATCACGATTTGAACAAGTGCATCCATCACCTGTCCGCCCAGGCGCTTGGAGAGCCAGTCCCGCGTTGTTTACACGAGAGAGAACAATACCCTGCACGCTCATCCAGACATTTCACACTTAATTATAATTGTTTGGAGTTTGTTCATTAAGTGTGAGGCAGTGGTGAGAGACAGTGGTGGTTGAGGCAGTGGTAGAGGCAGTGGTGAGAGGCAGTGGTGGTAGAGGCAGTGGTGGTAGAGGCAGTGGTGAGAGGCAGTGGTGAGAGGCAGTGGTGGTTGAGGCAGTGGTGGTTGAGTCAGTGGTGAGAGGCAGTTGTGGTTGAGGCAGTGGTGAGAGGCAGTGGTGGTTGAGGCAGTGGTAATAGAGGCAGTGGTGGTAGAGGCAGTGTTGGTAGAGGCAGTGGTGATAGAGGCAGTGGTGATAGAGGCAGTGGTGATAGAGGCAGTGGTAGAGGCAGTGGTGAGAGGCAGTGGTGGTTGAGGCAGTGGTGGTTGAGGCAGTGGTGGTTGAGGCAGTGGTGGTTGAGGCAGTGGTGGTTGAGGGAGTGGTGGTTGAGGGAGTGGTGGTTGAGGGAGTGGTGGTTGAGGCAGTGGTGGTTGAGGCAGTGGTGATGAGGCAGTGGTGATAGAGGCAGTGGTGGTAGAGGCAGTGTTGGTAGAGGCAGTGTTGGTAGAGGCAGTGGTGATAGAGGCAGTGGTAGAGGCAGTCTTAATGTAGAGTAGGAGGTGAGTAAACAAGTTTAAATGAAGGTTCGGGAATTTTGTAAACAAACCAGTTGTTGTTGCTGTGGTTACCAGCCTGACACGAATGATTTCTGTTCACTCCTTGAAGCTGACTGGAAGTGATCTAATGCAGTTACCATTACAAACTCCGTTTTCTCTTATACTAACACGTCTGAAGGAGGAAAGAATGGGAAGATGTTTTGATAGCTGGATCTAGTATGCCGCCACCACCTTCCCCACCAGCCACCACATTCATAATGACATACATATTTTATTCATTTATTCATTCTAGAGTGTATATCAGGTTTTTATGTTACTTATATTGTTTATTATGTAGGAGGTGAGTAAACAAGTTTAAATGAAGGTTCGGGAATTTTGTAAACAAACCAGTTGTTGTTGCTGTGGTTACCAGCCTGACACGAATGATTTCTGTTCACTCCTTGAAGCTGACTGGAAGTGATCTAATGCAGTTACCATTACAAACTCCGTTTTCTCTTATACTAACACGTCTGAAGGAGGAAAGAATGGGAAGATGTTTTGATAGCTGGATCTAGTATGCCGCCACCACCTTCCCCACCAGCCACCACATTCATAATGACATACATATTTTATTCATTTATTCATTCTAGAGTGTATATCAGGTTTTTATGTTACTTATATTGTTTATTATGTCATATTAGATGAATTGTGATAGATAAATAAGCTGTCAAGTTGATAATAGCTTCATAGTGAAGTAGTACTATTTTGTCATGCCTCCTGACAGCAGGAACGGATTAATTGTATTTCCATTATTTCTTATGGGAAAAATTAAATCACCATTCGAACATTTTGCATTGAGAACTAGCTCCTGGAACGGATTAAGTTTGAATAGCGGGGGTTCACTGTACTACCATGAGTCCCAAGAAAGTTCCTAGTGGTACCCCTGTGGTGAAGAAAGTGAGAAACACCATAGATATGAAGAAGGAAATAATACAAAAATACGAGAGTGGAAATAATACAAAAATACGAGAGTGGTGTGTGTATTTCTGAGCTTGCCAGGATATACAGTGGACCCTTGGCTAACGATCTTAATCCGTTCCAGGAGCTAGACCTTTACCCGAAAAAATCTTTATTCGAAACCTTATTTCCCATAAGAAATAATGTAAATACAATTAATCCATTCCAGACATCCAAAAATATTCACAAAAAAAATAATTTTTTAAAGAATAACTATAGTTTTACATACAGAAAACACACATAAATACTACATACAATATTAAATTTATAAATAAATATTGAAATAAACATTTAAAATAACATTTACTTACCTTTATTGAAGAGACTTGCTGGCATCTGGAAGATAGGGAGGAGTTAGTTTTTGGAAGGGAAATCCCCCTCCAAAAGGACTTCAGGTAACAAGTCCCTCTCTTCCCTTCTTTTTCTTTTAATGTCACTAGGACCAGCTTGAGAGTCACTTGAAACTCTTCTTAGAAAAATAACTGTCCAGAGTCCTCTGTTTCTGGAGCCTGTTTAACATTTTCCTGAAGTGCAACATGGCTCTGTCACTGAACTGGTTGCACAGATGGCTCATTTCAGCTTGCTCAGGGTGGTTTTGTTCAACAAATGTCTGCAATTCAATCCACTTTGAACACATGTCCCTAAGCACTGAAGAAGGCACCTCCTTCACTCCCTCTTTCTCCTCCTGTGAAGCAATAACCTCAGCTCTGGTCTCATGCTGTTCCACTTCCAGCTCTTGCAGCTCTTCAGTTGTTAGCTCTACCCTGTGGTCCTCCACTAACTCTTCCACATCCTCACCACTCACCTCCAACCCCAGGCTGTTCCCCAATGCCACAATATCTTCCACAATATTTTCCACAACAGGCACAGGGTCGTCAGGGTCAGGGTCAGCCTCAAATCCTTCAAAATCCCTCTTTTCAACACAATCTGGCCACAGTGGTCTCCAAGCAGAGTTCAAAGTCCTGGAAGTCACTCCCTCCCAAGCATTACCTATAAGGCCTATGCAATGCACGATATTGAAGTGATCTTTCCAGAACTCTCTTAGGGTCAATGCAGAGGCTGAGGTTACATCAAAGCACCTTTGAAACAATTCTTTGGTGTACAGTTTTTTGAAGTTGGAAATAACCTGCTGGTCCATGGGCTGGATGAGAGGAGTGGTGTTAGGAGGCAAGAACTTCACTGTGATGAAACTAAACTTATCAGACAAAAAGTCATCCAAGTTGTGAGGATGAGCAGGAGCATTGTCCAGTACCAGGAGGTACTTGAGTGGCAATTTCTTTTCCAGGAGGTATTTCTTCACACTAGGGCCAAACACTGCAGTCAACCATTCCACGAAAAAGTCCTTAGTGACCCATGCATTAGTGTTAACCTTCCAATGCACACACAAATTATTCCTGTTAACATTGTGTTTCTTGAAGGCTCTGGGATTTTCTGAGTGATACACCAGTAAAGGCTTCACTTTAAAATCACCACTGGCATTGGCACACAACATGAGAGTTAGCCTGTCTTTCAGAGGCTTGTGTCCTGGCAGTGCCTTTTCCTCCTGAGTAATGAAGGTCCTCTTTGGCATTTTCTTCCAAAAGAGGCCTGTTTCATCACAATTAAACACTTGTTGGGGTTCAAATTTTTCAGTGTCTATGAACCCCTTGAATTCCTGCACAAATTTTTCAGCTGCACGTTTGTCTGAGCTGGCTGCCTCACCATGCCTCACAACACTGTGTATGCCAGTACATTTCTTAAACCTCTCAAACCAGCCTCTGCTGGCTTTAAAATCACTGTCCTCACCACTGGTTCCAGGCATTGTCTTGACAAGATCTGCGTGCCACTGCCTTGCCTTTTCACAAATTATCGCCGTGGAAATACTATCACCCGCTATCTGTTTTTCATTGATCCACACCAGCAATAACTTCTCAACCTCATCCACTGTTTTCGATCTTTGTTTCGTAAACATATCAACCCCTTTTGCAACATTAGCTTCCTTGATTTCTTTTCTCTTTGCCAGGATAGTGCTGATAGTAGATTGTTTTTTTCCGTACATCCTGGCAAGCTCACCCACACGTACGCCACTCTCATATTTTTCAACAATCTCTTTACCACAGGGGTGCCACTAGGAAGCTTCTTTGGACCCATGGTGACTTATTTCACAGTGACAATCACTAAACCACCAAAAAAGACACCAAATATATTGTGAATGTTTGAAAGAGCGCGCTGGGTATTGTTCACTCAAGCGTAAACAATGCTGGACTGGCGTCCTGGGAGGAGGCGCGCAAGTGCAAAGCAGGCAGACAGGTCTTGTACATATCGCTAACCGAGTAAATATCGCTAACCGAAAAAAATATTGACCATAAAAAGCAACCGTTAACCGAAAATATCGTTATCTGGAATGATCGTTAGCCGAGGGTCCACTGTATAGTTATTCTCTATAAAATGTATTTCTTATTAATACTTTTGGGTGTCTGGAACGGATTAATTGGATTTATATTACAGTATTTCTTATGGGAAATATTGCTTCAGTTTTCGTCAAATTCGGTTTTCGTCAGACTTTCTGGAACGAATTAATGACGAAAACCGAGGTTACACTGTATTATTATTATTATTATTATTTTTTTTTTTAGTATTTAGGTGAATAATGTATTTTTAAGAATTGGTAGTGGCTTGCTAATATTTATTAAATTACTGTATGGTCTTTATTGGATTTAAAAAAAAAAAATCATTATTTTTAACAATCTGACTATCTTCCACTAAGGCAGGGTGACTCAAAAAAAGAAGAAACACTTTCACTGTCACTCGTTCAATTGCTGTCTTGCCAGAACTGTGCTGATATCACAGTACAGATAACCATCTCAATTGCAAATATCCCCACCCCTCCTTCAGAGTGCAGACACTGTACTTCCCACCTCCAGGACTCAGGTCCGCCCAACTGGTTTCACTGAATCCCTTCCTAAATATTATCTTGCTCACACTCATATGAGAAAGTCAGAGTCAAAATTTATTTCCACATGATACAATGGGTGTCCTGTAGCTCGATTGGTAGTGCACTCAGCTCACACACTGAGGTCCTGAGGTCGATCCCCGGTACAGCTGAAAACATTTAAGACATGTTTCCTTAAGACATTTGCTGTCCATGTTCACCTACCAGTAAAATGGGTACCTGGGTCTTAGTTGACAGGTGTGGGTCACATCCTGGGACAAAATGACCTAATTTACCCAAAATGCTCTGCATAACAAGTGGCTTTCTATATAGTAGTAGTATGTCACTGATGTCAGCTAGGCCTGTATACCTTGTACATGTACAGTGGACCCCCGGTGTTCGTGATGCTCCAAACTCGCCCTTTTATGTAAGTTTATTTTTGTAAGTGCTTTTATAAGTGTATTTTTGGTTGTCTAAAAGGACTAGTCTAATTTACATTATTCCTTATAGGAATAAATTAATTTGGTAACGGCACTTGAACAGCATTCTGGAATGAAAAAATCATGAACACCGGGGTCCACTGTACTTGTAGAAATAAAGATTATTCTTCTTATTATTCTTATTCTTATTACGCAGAGCATTTTGGGCAGGCTTAAGCCTAACTTCAGACTACAAGGGCAATAAGCGTTACGTATATGTATTTAAGGTTATTAAATGTTCACAAGTAAGTACAGTGGACCCTCGGTTAACGAATACCCCGGAAATCGTGCAATTATGTAAGTATAATTTTGTAAGTTCTTGTGGAAGTGTATTTTTGGGGGTCTGAAATAGACTAACCTACGTGAAATTTTTCCTTAAGGGAGTAAATTCGTTCGGTAATGGCACTTGAGCAGACTTCAGGAGTGAAGTTTTTACGAAACTCGGGGGTCCACTGTATTTGACGAGTGTAAATGTAAGTAGATTAACTATGTATACATGTATCATTGTATATACGTACATGATTACAGTATAGTAAAAAATATTTGGGTTATAGTCTAGTAAGTGTGTATACCTGGGGTATTCCTGGTGTATACCTGGAGTATACCTGGTGTATACCTGGTGTATACCTGGAGTATATCTGGTGTATACCTGGAGTATACCTGGTGTATACCTGGAGGGTATTCTAGTGGTCACTGCCCCCATGGGCTGGTCTGTGACCAGGCCTCATGGTGGATAAGGACCTGATCAACCAGGCTGTTACTGCTGGCCACACGCAAACCGACAAATGAAGCATTTTTTTACATTTGACGACATGTTGAGGAATGCAAATTCTCAAAGCGGCGAATATTCTTGCCCCGAGCATTTTAGTTGCCTTCTATGGGAAGCATTGCTTACTGAAGAAGCTTTCTTCTCCGTTTACCCAAAGAGATGAAAAGAAACACTTAAGAAATTAGAAAGGTAATTCTCACACAAGAAATTAGAAAAGTAATTCTCACACTTAAGAAATTAGAAAGGTAATTCTCACACAAGAAATTAGAAAAGTAATTCTCACACTTAAGAAATTAGAAAGGTAATTCTTATGCACAACTGTGTGTGTAGAATGAACAATATTTAAGCAGTAATGACAAGATGAACCTATCCTAATAATGATGGTGTCAGAAATTCACTAATAATAACAAGATTATCAAATTCAGATTCAAATTTTTATTTCTTTTAATGTGGTGCACAGATAGTAAGTTCATTTAGGCACAGGTACACATAAGTACAGTGGACCCCCGCCTAACGAGCAAAATTCATTCCAGAAGCCTGCTCAAGTGCCATTACCGAATGAATTTACTTCCTTAAGAAATAATGTCACGTAGGTTAGTCTATTTCAGACCCCCAAAAATACACTTTCACAAGCATTTACAATATTATACTTACATAAGTGTACGATTTCCGGGGTGCTCGTTAGGCGGGGGTCCACTGTACAGTGGTACCCTGAGTTTCGTACTGCTCCCAGCTCGAACAGTTATGTAAGTGTATTATTGTAAGTGCTTTTGTAAGTGCATTTTTGGGGGTCTGAAACGGACTAATCTAATTTACATTATTCCTTATGGGAACAAATTCATTCGGTAACAACACTCGAACAGCCTTCTAGAACGAATAAAGTATACATAGTGTAAATTACCCACCAGGATAACCCAAAAAAAGTCAGACAAAAGTGACTTATTTCCGTTGGGGTCCTGCAGTTTATTTACATGTAATAAAACTTTGTTAAGCACAAAAGAAGGCCACTAGTATACAATGCATTTTGGCAAAATTATTCCTAATGCTTAAATGTTACTTAAGAATTAGACATAGACTATCAAATCAGTAAAAAAACCATTAAAGAAAATTCAATAAATCAGTATATGTATTAATATGAGTGCTCATGGGCCACAAAAAAATCAACCCGCATGCCACTTGTGGCCCACGGGCCTGTAGCTAGACCACCCTGCAATAAGATAAACAAGTATCTTATCTAACATCTCCATCTAAAACACTTGTTCTTGCTTATACTACCCGTCAAACATTCAGTTTTGTGATTATAATTTTTCTAAAAAAATTAATTTTTTGCTGCTTGTTGATAGCTAAATTAATACTATCTAATAATCTTCAGCACCTTATTGCAGTATATTTGTGGTAAGTGACCTGTGGGGTCATATGTTGCGTGGGGGTTCTTTCGTAGATTGGGTAATGAACAGACGAGTTTGGGATGGTAACTTAATATATTAGACAGGTGGTATTCTCAGAGCCATAGGCCTGCGTGTCTGTCCTGCACTGAGTCTGGATGGTAACTGGCACTGCCCCGAGCAGGGCTCATAGCGTTCAAAGTATTGACCTTTGACATTGGGCTAACGGTTGCAACGGCTGATCACGTGAGCAGAAACGGTTATACCCTATGAACTCTCACTGAGCTTACAGTGACAGCTCAGAGTCGTACGCCTGTTGTCTTTAGTTTGTATAAGGGTATGTCGGGACGACATACGTACCGTAGCCGAGCTGTCACTGTAAGCTACAGCAACTTGTCGCGTGGGTCTTGAGAGATATATAGGAGGTCAAAGATACTCCTTGTTGGATGGTTACGGTATATTTACAGTAAGTAAATGAGAGTCCAGCCACGCCGTCTGTCTCGCCTGTAGGTCTAACGTTAGTGAGGGAGTGCCTCTATGAGAGGCTGTGCACATGCGCTGAGCCTCTGACGTCAGCGGGTACCGTGACGTCACACGCAAAGGGAACAGCTGTATAAAAGGAAAGATACACTACACAAGTGTATATATGATACTGACACGACAGCTCGGCCATGTTATCGTATGACGTCTCGGCATACTATACAACTCTATAGGCTGAACAGACAGGTGGTACTGGATGAATCTATACAATAGCAAACACATTATAACTTTGAAACTGATCAAGATTAATCTTACTCTCGCACTTCTTGAGTATTTTGAGCAGATTTGAGAGAAGAAACAGCCGGTGAGAGAGTGTGCCTATGAGAGGCTGTGCACATGCGCTGAGCCTCTGACGTCAGCGGGTACCGTGACGTCACACGCAAAGGGACCAGCTGTATAAAAGGAAAGATACACTACACAAGTGTATATATGATACTGACACGACACATACAGTACCTGGGGAATGGGTGATAATCAGGTTTGATCCATGTATGGAGAGGGTAGCCTCCAGTTTCTTGGATCAAGAATCCTTCACCAGCATCAGGGCCCCCAGTGTGGTGTTGGAGTATAGTTCTGTACATTGTTTAAATATTTGCATTCAAGGAGTTCTCTCCAGAGTTCCAGTATGGCTGTGAGACCAGTAGCAGCCCCAAGAAGGGGGCTGAAGCCTCCAAATTCTATCAGCCCCCAAAATAATAATAATAATAATAATACACATAATCATAATAATGCTCTGAGACAAGTCTCCCCACTTCCAACCAGACTGTTGCCCCTAAGCCTGTCCTCTATAAAACCTCCGGAGTCACCCGGTTGAAGCTGTCTATGGGCAGCATTGTGAAACCTGCCCACTGTCTGTTCACTGGCAGACTTATACCAAAATTAATAACACTAATTTTTAAAGGGGCGGACAGGTAAGCCAACAGAAGGCCTTGGTCAAATGACCTAAAGCTCCTGCTGCGGGTCATCACATGACTAAAACCCACGTCAGGAAACACTTGTCCTGTTCTTTGACAAATCTTACCTAACCTAACCTGTTGACTGGCTGTCTCTCTCCACAGATAGGCCTGGACAGTGTTATGGAGTCTGCTGCCGCAGCGGCTGCCACCACAAGCAAACCAAAGGTTCTAAATATTCCGCATATTAATGCCTTGTTGCCCAGTCGCCTTGTTGCCACTGCATGACTATTTTATTGTTTTCAGTTTGTAGTGTGAAGTATTCTTCCCTCTTTGTCCATCATGTTTCTTTATCTTATGCATTAAAGATGCAGTTATTTGCATTTCTTAAATTTTGTCAAACTTAAGGTATCCAAATATAAGATACATTTGCTGTATATACCATACAGCATATGAAAATACATTTGATAATAATATACAATACAATACACTGCAATACACTTTTTATTTCTTTTGCAGTACAAATAATGTAGTTTAAATACAGTAAAACATTGGTAGGCACAAAATAAAGGCACTAGTATGCAATGCATTTCAAGCAAACTAATCCTAATACATATGTACTTACATTTAGACACAGACATTTAGACATAGGCTATTAAGGATGATAATCAGATTTGATAGTGGGATGTGGAATAGTGGTCGGTTTCAGATTGGAAGCATGGTAGCTTGACGTAGGCCTCAAAGTGGCAGAAATATTTGATTTTTTGATGATTTTCCTGATTCAATTATACTGGGTTGGCCTAAACCACGACTAATCATTCTTGATTTTTTAATGCAGCGGCTGTCTCCCACCGACTCAGGGTGACCTAAAAAGAAAAAAACAGAGTTTTTTTTTATTACATGTAGTAATATATACAGGAGAAGTGGTTACTAGCCACTTGCTTCTGGCATTTTAGTCACCTCTTTCAACACGCATGGCTTACGGAAGAATTCTTTATAATATTATGTTAATTAAAGAAATAGGGTAAAACTTTGATTTTTTGTGTGAAGATGGATTCAAAAAGAAGGTCAAGTGTTATGCAGTAGAGGTCTGGGCATGTGATTAATGATGAACAGAGGAATGGATGCCTTGGTGGCTAGAATGCCTACACAGTTTATTTTGGACTCTGTTTTTAAATTGGAATCTGTTGAATTTTGTGTAAAACTGGCAAATTATCCTACTTCTGTCACTTTATAGGGTGGCTCAGATAGCTGAATGGGCAGTTTCTTGTGCTCAATGAATACAATGAAAGGCCCACTTGCAAAATAAATAAATATACAAGTGTTACTCGACTTACGATGGTTCGTCTTATGATATTTCGACTTTATAATAGTGCAAAAGCAATCACTTTGGAGATGAAACCTAAGATATTTACCCAGCATGAAGGCAGCAAGTCCATAACTTATATTCATTTACAGTGGTACCCCGAGTTTCGTACAGCTCCCAACTCGAACAATTATGTAAGTGTAATATTGTAAGTGTATTTTTTGGGGTCTGAAACGGACTAATCTAATTTACATTATTCCTTTTGGGAACAAATTCGTTCAGTAACGGCACTCGAACAGCCTTCTGAAACGAATTATGGCCAAAACTCGGGGTACCACTGTATATTTACTTTTCAATATTGGTATTTAGTTACAATAATTATTTGTTTAGTTATTCAGTGACAGTACGTATTAATTTATTTATTTATCACATACAGTATTCACATTTGACTTGCGATATTTTCGACTTACAATGAGTTTGTCGGAACGTAACCGCATCGTAAGTCAAGGACACCTGTATATATATAATTTCTTAGACATAGACTGCCTGATTATACGAAGCATGACACAGATTATATACTTGTTTTTTTGTGTTGTGAGAGAGACCTCAGCCATGCTAGCTTGTACACCAGATGTCAATCAGGCTAGCATGTACACCAGATGTCAGTCAGGCTAGCATATACACCAGATGTCAGTCAGGCTAGCATATACACCAGATGTTAGTCAGGCTAGCATGTACACCAGATCTCAGTCAGACTAGCATGTACACCAGACCTCAGTCAGGCTAGCATGTACATCAGACCTCAGTCAGGCTAGCATGTACACCAGACCTCAGTCAGGCTAGCATGTACACCAGACCTCAGTCAGGCTAGCATGTACACCAGACCTCAGTCAGGCTAGCATGTACACCAGACCTCAGTCAGGCTAGCATGTACACCAGACCTCAGTCAGGCTAGCATGTACACCAGACCTCAGTCAGGCTAGCATGTACACCAGACCTCAGTCAGGCTAGCATGTACACCAGACCTCAGTCAGGCTAGCATGTACACCAGACCTCAGTCAGGCTAGCATGTACACCAGACCTCAGTCAGGCTAGCATGTACACCAGACCTCAGTCAGGCTAGCATGTACACCAGACCTCAGTCAGGCTAGCATGTACACAGACCTCAGTCAGGCTAGCATGTACACCAGACCTCAGTCAGGCTAGCATGTACACCAGACCTCAGTCAGGCTAGCATGTACACCAGACCTCAGTCAGGCTAGCATGTACACCAGACCTCAGTCAGGCTAGCATGTACACCAGACCTCAGTCAGGCTAGCATGTACACCAGACCTCAGTCAGGCTAGCATGTACACCAGATGTTAGTCTTATTGTCTTCCCAGGAAGTAATGGGTATTATAGTCATGCTGAGCTTGTTCATGTTCCCTGCACTCCAGTTGTTCTTTATGCACTCCAGTTGTTCTTTATGCCTTCCAGTTGTTCTTTATGTCATGTGTTATTATTGTAGAATTTTGTTTATGGTATGATTTCTACCTTGTTGATGTGCAAGTGGCCCTTAGTGTGCACCCCATCTTCCAGTACACCCCATCTTCCAGTACACCCCATCTTCCAGTACACCCTATCTTCCAGTACACCCAGTCTGCTTCTTGTCGAAATATGCAAGAAAATAATGTTTTAGTAAACTTTTCTTAATTTCTTGCTTTTTCACATATTTTTAAAAAATCATATAAAAAATACAATAAAATCTAAGAGATTAGGTATTTTGAGTCTAGAGTAATAGACTTTTATCCTTGATGCTAAAGCAGGGTTCATAATACAAGGAATAGGAGCAACACATCTCTTTCAGAAGAAACCTTGTTACCCTCTGGCCACACTTAAACGAAATTTAATTTTAAAAACCACTATCTGGTTGGGTATTTAATTTTAAAAGCACTGCCTGGTTGGTTATTTAAATTTTGAAAGCACTTTTTTGAGTTGCATTTGTAAAAATTGCATAAGAATAGTTTTATAAGAGAGCCTACCTATATTCATATTTGTTTTGCTTATTTTCCTGTGTCACTTTCAACCAGTAAGTCAGTAAAACAAACAAAACAAAACAAAAGTTTATTTCTTTGCAAAGGTTGCAATGTGTGTTTACATTTCATAATTTGATTGGTACAAAGAAAGCCACTATCATGCCGGGGCATTTCCGGCAGACTTAACCCAATACTTGAAGACTACTTAAGTCTAGACTGGTAAAGACAGGTAAATCAAAATTATTTTTGCATGAATAAGAGACTTGGTCTGCTGTCCTATTATTCAGAATTTTTATATTTTGGAAACTAGTATACATATATAAGTTCAGTATCATTCTAAATAAATGAGAATGCATTTTGATTATATTTCATATTCCTTGATTATTTCTCAGCATTCAATTATATTTCATATTCCCTGATTATTTCTCAGCATTCGATTACATACGGATTTCATATCCCTTGATTATTTCTCAATCTAATTTGCCTAGAATATAACATTACTAGTATACTTTTTAATTCAGATGGATTTAAAACATACGTATTTTTTATCTTGAACTGTGCAATGGCTCATTTTATTACGTTATTTCAGGTACATTGCAATTTATGGTTGATCGTGAAAGCCACAATATTCATGCAGTACTATGCAGGTGCACTCATAGGAGCGGATGGGGAAGATCAATAATTCTAGAATTTATTTGATATTATTTACTTTTATATTACGAGATATAAATATTGTCATAATTTTGGCATGTGGGAAAGGCTAAGGCGTCTTCATAGGATGTATTTATTTTAATCTCTCTGTGCCATTGATGTAATGAAATTTTTCTGTAATATTACTTAGGGGTGTGCCAAAATATCGGTATTGGTTAATTTTTATGATGTTGGTATCAGCAAAACTTTTGGATTCGTCCCATCCTTAACATTACTGTTCTCTTTTAAGGCATAACTACTGGAATTCTTCAATGAACATATATCTACGTGCCTCTGGCAAGACAGTGATAGTGTGAATGATGCTGAAAGTGTTTCTTTTTTGGTCACCCTGCCTTGGTGGGAGTTGGCCGACATGTTAAAAAATTTGACTATTACAATCATTTTCATAGCTCGAGGTGTATCTTCCTGTCCAGGAGGAGGTGGGTGATATAACGAGCGAGGAAGACTACAGCAGCGAAGCACTGACAACGACGCTTAGTGATGACACTTCTCTACCCACATCCCTCCAGCGCCACCTGCAGGAGCTCCAGGTAGACCAGATGTCTAGTTTCTCGGAGATTTTGGTAGATGGGGGTCCCTTGTTGGAAGCTGGGAGGGTGCAGGAGCCTCATTTAAAGGCTCATGTAGATGACAACTCAACCTCCGAGGAAGAGGTTCTTGAGGATGAGGAGGTTGTGCCTCGGGAGGTGAAAGTAGATATACCCCAACCCCCTATCACTGCTGTAGATGTTGTTCTGCCTTCTGAAAATGTAGAAGTAGATATAACACCCCTGAAAGCAGCGGTAGACAATATTAAATCCCAAATCCCAGTGCTAGAAGCTGTAGTGGATGTAGAGGATGGTACAAGTGACCAGGAGACTAAATTACATGATCAGTCCCAGATTAAAGTTTTATCCCAGGAAAATCAAGCCTTATTTTCACCTGCTCACAAAGAGCTACCAGTAGAGGCTGGTGAGACCCAGGAGGAGGTGGTAGAAGAAGGCACCGTAGAACACCCTGCACCAGAGGAAGAAGCAAAGAATAAAGGATTACCACAAGGAGAGACCAAAGGTGGAATATCACCTCCTGAAGAAGCAAAAATGACGACTGATGCCGAACTAACAAGTGGATCCTTAGATATTTCAGTACCGCACAATGTTCAGGCAGAGGGTGCTCAACCTTTGGAAGCGCAGACTGAAGTGCAACATCAACTGTCTCTAGATTCTACACAAAAAGAAAGTGAGGCAGTATCGTTAGAATCTGCTTCACCAGAGGTGGCTCAGCCAGTGCAACCAGAGCGGAAGATTGAAGGAGAAGAAGCAATTCAAGCATCTCAAGCTGTAGATCAGAAGGAAGAAGTGATTCAACCATCCCAAGTTGCAGATCAGAAGGAAGAGATTCAACCATCCCAAGCTGCAGATCAGAAGGAAGTGATTCAACCATCCCAAGTTGCAGATCAGAAGGAAGAAATGATTCAACCACCTCAAGCAGTAGGAAAAGAGACAGACACCAAAGCTATTGCATCAGCACAGCCAGAACAGGTTACTGAATCACAACAAGGAAGTGATGTTGTGGCTCAACCTGTCCAGCCATTGCAAGTTGCCGAACCAGAACCAATACAAATTATTCAACCGACAGAACTAGTCACCGCAGCACCCCAAGAAAGTACTACTCCAGCTGCAGCTGCTACACCTGATTCTACTTCCTCTCCTAAGGCTTCTGTAGATCAAGAGACTGGTACTCCACATGTCAGTGCACTTAAAGAGGAAGGTCTTAGTAAGAAGCCTGTGGGTACAGTAGTAAAAGAAGTAACATTTAAACTACCTTCAGAATCACCTCCAAGCAGCGAGACTGGGGCAGAAGAAGTTTCTTCAGAGACAACAGAGACTGGAGCTGATATTTCTGACTTTGTTTCATTTGCTGAAGAAAATCAACCTCTTCTTGAGGTCAACAGCAAGGAATTATCTCAAGAAGTTGCAGTTGATACACAGGCACCTGTGGAATGTCAGCCAAGTGGAGATGTGGATGAAGTGTCTGAGGCTGAAGTTAGAGGTCAGGGAACACAAACATCGTTTGCTTTACCTCTTCCAACTCCTGTAGCTGAGAGCAAAGAACACAGTACACAAACTGACGTAGAGCAAGGGATCACCGTTGTTGGTCTAAATACATCTTTCCGCCATGACAAAGATGGAGTGGAAACAAGAGCTGGGAGTTACGGCCCAGTTCAACCCCAAAAGGTCACAGAAATCTACCTTGATGCACTACTGCCTTCAGAACTCAGCTCTTGGTAAAAGATACTAAAGTGGTTGACTCAACACCAATGCAGAATGTGGAGATTGAAGCTAGTGAGGCTGGAGCTGTTCCATGTATAGTGACCAGTCATGTCAGTCTTGCATTTTTAGGACTGGAGCATCGTGATGAAGCTGGCACTAGTTCATCAAGCACTATCACATCTGCTAAGGAGAAGCAAAGCACTGATAAGGCAAAAGATGCACCAGAAAAAGTGAACAAATGTGATGATTCAGTAAAGCATAAAGACTTAGATATAAAAGCTTCAAAAGAATCCAAAATAGAGACAATGACTGCACCTTTATCTTCTCCATTACCACCCTCCATTAGCACTCTAATATCAGATCAAATTATCTCTTATGAAGTGCGTCATACACATGATGAAGCTAACACAGAGAAGGGAATAAAATGTACCACAAAGGACGTTACAGAAGCGGTACCAGGAGCAAGCGTGCCACACACTGTAACTGATCCAGATAAACAAACTATGCCACCACGACCACATAGCCCAGTACCACCTCGCTTACCTGAGGAAGACAGAGACAGCAATATTAAATCGTTTACACAGACTCTGCTCTCACGAGAGCTCATGGAAGCTGCCAGTGAAGCAACGCCACATCCAATTAGTCCTTCTTTGGAAGCCATTGCAGAAGCAGTTGCAGCCTCCACCACCCGTGCTGCACTGGAGCTATTAGCAGCAGCGACCACAGACACCTCTGAGCCCCACCAAGAGTCAAAGATTGCAACCAGTCGTCTGCCTGTACAAATAGAGGAGGTTCAGTCAGAACAGTCTCCAGTATCCACAGACGAGTCCTCCACAGCCACAACAGTAGTAGCGATTAGTGATGTAGAAGATTTAGTAACTTCTGACCCACATACACAGAGTGCAACAGAAACAGTATTACCTGATTCATCCTTAAAATCATCCACAGTACCTGTTCAAACCCTCACTTGCACACCTTCAGACTCTCCAGTTTCCACACCAACAGACCAGATAGTGCAAGAAAGTGTTGAAGCTGCCCTTGCTGAGGCAGTGCAAGAAGATGTTGCTAGCACTACTGAGAAACCTGCAGTGCAGCAAGAAGCCACCAGCCACAAGAGTGCTGGAGCCACTACAGTCAGCCCAGTAAGGAGCAGTTTAGCTCGGGTGTGGCCAATACTCATACACTAAACCTCTCCTCTCTTATAACATTCATTAGTCCATCTTCAAAGGCTTGTATGTAATGCACTGTACCACACCTATTGTGTACTATTAACAATGTTTTACTGACAACTAATTTTAGAAATATTTGAAAGGATAAAATTATTTAGATTAATTATACTAGAAGTCAACTCATCTTTGATGTAGTAACTATAACCATGGATTAAAAGCCTGAGTTTATATATTTTTTTATGATTTATTTATTGTAGAAGAATGCATTATATATATTTTAAGGATGATGAGTTATATTATGTTTTCTTTCATATACAGCTTTTGTTAATTTATAAGAAGTAGATCTGGGTTGCTCTGCTTTCTATTTTTACATACAGTATACGTACATACATGTATTATCATTATTATTATTACAATCATAATTAAGTGCTGAACCTGCAAGTGTCATATAGCACATAGCACTGCACAGTATACATATTTTTTTTTTTTCAACAAGTCGGCGTCTCCCACCGAGGCAGGGTGACCCAAAAAGAAAGAAAATCCCCAAAAAGAAAATACTTTCATCATCATTCAACACTTTCACCACACTCATACATAATCACTGTCTTTGCAGAGGCGCTCAGATACAACAGCTGAGAATAAGTCCCTCCCAGCTGTCACTATCCCAGACCCCTCCTTTAAAGTGCAGGCATTGTACTTCCCATTTCCAGGACTCAAGTCCAACTAAATCAATTAACTGGTTTCCCTGAATCCCTTCACAAAATGTTACCCTGCTCACACTCCAACAGCTCGTCAGGTCCCAAAAACCATTCGTCTCCATTCACTCCTATCTAACACGCTCACACATGCTTGCTGGAAGTCCAAGCCCCTCGCCCACAAAACCTCCTTTACCCCCTCCCTCCAACCTTTTCGAGGACGACCCCTACCCCGCCTTCCTTCCCCTACAGATTTATACGCTCTCCAAGTCATTCTACTTTGATCCATTCTCTCTAAATGACCTAACCACCTCAACAACCCCTCTTCAGCCCTTTGACAAATACTTTTAGTAACTCCACACCTTCTCCTAATTTCCACACTCCGAATTTTTTGCATAATATTTACACCACACATTGCCCTTAGACAATGTATAAATGTATACATATACGTATACAGTATAAATAACTTGTATTAAGTATGTAAAAGGAAAGTAATTATGTAGACTTCCATTAGAATGCTTTGTCTTCTTGTTTCCACACTACATTAAGTTTTTTATTATCACCGTTGGACACAACATAGTGTGTGAATATTTCTTATCCAACGCTTAAAACTATCCAGCCGGGCTGTGGTTCGTATGTCGGCTTACGCGCAGCCAGCAGTAACACCCTGGTTGATCAGGCCCTGATCCACCACGAGTCCTGGTCATGGACTGGGCTGCAGGGGCGTTGACCCCTCGAAACACCCTCCAGGTATATTCCAGGTAGCCCATTCCCATTAAGTTACAAATACACATAAGTACAGTTATCATACATAATAACGTGTATATTACCCACCAGGGTAACCTAAAAAAGTCAGACAGAGTGACTTATTTCCATTGGGGATCTTGTGATATCTTATTAAGTGGCCAGTAGTCCAAAGATGAGAGAGGCACATAGTGTGTCCAAGGACTGGCTTCTGTGGAGTCATATTATACACTGGCATTTCACCCATGATGTGACTTTCATCATGTTTAATGTTTCTAACACATCTGTATTGCAGATTTTTTTGTTCATAAATGCTGCATTTTTTGTCATTTTTTCCATAGTCTGGATGTTGAGTTTGCTCAAAAGACATCTTAGGGTGCCTCTTTGTTTTGATCATTTGTTTATTTTATATGAGGTGGAACCAATCTGTTCTGAACCAGTGGATGCCCCACCGGTCAATGAGTTGACAAGTAACAAATAACTCAAAATCGTATTTACATGGCCAGCTGGCCGAGTGGCTTACACACTTGCCTGGAGTTTTAGGACTTGTCTTGGGTTCAATCCCCACCTGTTCTATGGTTTATGTAACAAATAGCTGTGTTAGGAAACACTCGTCCTGTGTCCTGACGAACAACGTCCTCCCAGTTCCCTTCCCACCTTTGCAGTCAGCAATTAATTAGTTATTGCCATTGTAGTCTTAAATATGCTCTGCATATTAAGGGACTTTTAGCAGGCACACCTAAAAGTCATTCATCTTTGTACAAACATTGTATCATGCTAAATAAAAATTATTATTATTATTCAGACCAGCACAAGTAAGCCAGCAGTCACTACTGCTGTGGCTCCATAAGACCATTGTCTCTCTCACCTTCCCGTGTCCTCAGACATGCCATCTTGCACCTTCATCACAGAGACTGTCACAGGTCATCCTGTAACAGTGACCTGTGTCACAGTTTTTATCCCAACAAAAACTAACAACAACAACAATAAACATAAATATAACTTAGAAATTTAAACTCGTGTATGGTTAATTTTTTATTTTGCACTTTTCATTTATTTCAATATTCAAATTTTCTGGTATTTTGTTTTCAGTGTGACAATGAGTTAAGGGGAATTACACTAAATTCATTACACACACACCTTATATGTTTCTCTAAATTAGTTTAAAATAATCACTTGTAATCATGCATGTAAATACAGTGGACCCCCGAGTTTCAGTCATAATTCATTCCAGAAGGCTGCTCAAGTGCCATTACCAAACGAATTTACTCCCTTAAGGAATAATGTCAAGTAGGTTAGTCCATTTCAGACCCCCAAAAATACACTTACAAAAGCACTTACAATATTACACTTGCATAATTGTTCGATTTCCGAGGTGACCGAAACTCGGGGGTCCACTGTACTGTATTTAGAGTAATACTGAATTATGTATAAATGTTTATCTTTTAAAACCTCATAGTGATAGTTTTCAAGTTTTCAGAACTTATTTTTATATGAGGTATTAGTTTTTTGGTCAATAACTCAAAAGCAGAGCTTTAAGTTTGTGTGTGTTTTATTTTCAGTAACTTTTGACTTGTATCATCTGAAATAATGGCCTAAGGTGCATTAATGGACCAATACACCACCATTTTGGCTATTAATGTGAGATTTTTGTATAATTAATATAGTAATTTATAATCTGTTTAGAGCTCAGCTTAAGAGTCAGTACGTATAGGATATTTTAATGCATAGTGTAGATTTAAATTTTGTACTAACCAAATGCAAACCCAGGTTTTTGATAATTGTTGTTGTGTCTGTGGAAAGAGGTCACCAGGAAAAGGTCATACAGCAGTGACTGGTAGAGGTCAGAGATGAGGAGGGAAGGGTGTCAGCTGGAAAGATGCTGTCACGGTTAACGAGATAAATCGGTGTAAGTTATACAGTAAAGGTTGTAATGTCAGAGAGATGGGCAAGAAGTGTTGTATGAGTGTGTGTGTGTCACTTGGAAATATACAGATAAATATGGCTCTAATGTACTCATCCACAACTTTTTAATAATACAGTAATAATAATAATAATACGTAATAGCAATATAATCACCTACGAACTAAACTCAAAGTCATACAGTGTTTAAAAATTTTGGAGAAGGGAAATCTATTGCTCATGATAATATAATATTTCTGAGTAATTATTATTGTTACACTGTATTAACAGGAAATACTGAACCCCATTAAGGCAATACAGCACCTGAGGAGTTGAAGATAATCAGATTTGTTACCTGAAATACATTGCATAATTAATGGGTTTCTTCTGTGCTTACTTTTTTATTCATGCACCCATGTAGTATCTACATTATTTGTGAGGCTCAAAGAAATAAAGCATTATCATTATTGAGGAAAGATAAGGTAGGTCCGGTTCCTTGAAGTTCTTCAGTAAGTGTCTAGGTAAGCTCCTTATGAAAGATAATGGTGAATCTTTACAATCCTCGCTCATTTTGGCATGCATTAATACACAGATAGTACACATCAGTCCCTAATGTACATCTGGAATGATATTAACCATATGTCCAATAGTAATCAAGGAAAACTGTATATACAGTTACATATATTCATCCAGGTCACCCTGCCCCAGTGGGACATGGCTGATGTGTTAAAAAAATATACATATACATCCATTCACTTCTAAGAGAAAGAGACTGGATTTTCCCAAGTTATCCGATATCATTCAGAGTCTGTGAAGTTTTTTGTCATATGAAGCAACATTTAACAAATAAAATTACCCCATAATCACACTGTGATATATTTTCAAGAATGTAGTGGTGAGCGACATCCTTAAGAGAGAGAAGCAGCTCACATCTGTCGAGAAAAATCACACACCCGCCGGTGCAGCCAAGGTGGGTCGAGGTATTTCATAAATTATCCTTTTTTTCTCCATTTATTATTATTATTATTATTATTATTATTATTATTATTATTATTATTATAAAATAAGCGCTAAACCCACTCAACATTTATCAGATGCATTGATTTTTTTTGTTAATAGCCATTTTATGTATGTGTAGTGAGCTCATATTTGCTTTAAAGATAAAGATAAAGATTTTATTTCTTTGCAAATTTTTGAATGTGTAATTACAATTTTGGGCAGACCAATCCTAATACTGTACAGTGGTCCCTCGGTTTTCGTGCATCTCCAAACTCGAACATTTATGTAAGTGTATTTTCGTAAGTGCTGTTGCAAGTGTATTTTTGGGGGTCTGAAATAGACTAACCTACGTGACATTATTTCTTAAGGAAGTAAATTCGTTCGGTAATGGCACTTGAGCAGCATTCTGGAACGAATTTTCGGCGAAAACCGAGGAACCACTGTACTTTAAAACTACATGTCGGCCATCACAAATCCGGCATCATTGGGACCTGTAGTGTGCCGGATTATTGAGTTTGCCAGTTTACAGAGTGGTTAGGTTAGAATACACTTAATAAAGTTAACCAACTTGACTTACACAAGAAAGTTCATTGAACATCGGCAAAAATCGAACATTTCCGCTACTTTGAGCTCAATTTCAGGGTACTTTTTGTCCTGAAACCAATCAAAATCATATCTATTTCTGTAATATATCTTCCATTCTATCAAATGAGACCAGAAAAACGAGAATACAACCATAAAAACTATACGAAAATACAATATACCGCTAAGGGGCGGCTAATGGGTGAGAAGTGAACTCTTATTATTTATCATTCGATTTTTTTCATTTTTGGTATACGTTAAGAAGCATCTTTCCATCATACATTGCCCAAGTTTCAATAAGATAGCCCAACAAACAACTGAGAAAAAAATATTTACCAAAAATTATATATGGCAAGCCCAAGCCAGGTACTGGAAATAAGTCACTTTGTCTGACTTTTTTGGGTTATCCTAGGTTCTCTATACATACACTGCTATGTATGATAATCTGTGTAACTGTATTTGTGTATACCTGAATAAACTTACTTCTTTTCTGTCAACTGAGTACAGGAAACCACCCATTCACCTATTTCAACTACCCAATAAAGTGGTCAGAAATTGGTAATTTGGCCAATTTCACACAAATTTCAAAAGATGTCAATTTCAAAATAGGTTCCAGAATAAACAATGCAGACATTCCTGGCACTAAAATAACATTTTCTCTTCATTAGTCACATCTCCAAGCCCCTCTTATATTACTCTTTCTTACCATTTGGAATTTTTATTCACACAAAAAATAGAAGATTTGCTGTTATGAAGTCTACTGCATTATTGTAATAATTGTATAAATAATATCAACCCATTCGTGACTGCTACTGGACTGGCCAGTCAGACACGTATTGAACATCGCCAAAGAATCGAACATTTCAGCTACTTTGAGCTCAATTTAAAGGTACTTTTCATCTTGAAACCAATCAAAATTGTATCTATTTCTGTAATATATCTTCTATCAAATGATACCAAAAAAACAAGAATACAACCATGAAAACCATACGAAAATATACCGCTAATGGGCTGCTAATGGCTGAGAAGTGAACTCTGTTATTTATCGTCCGATTTTTTTAATGTTTGGTGTACATTAAGAAGCATCTTTCCATCATACATTGCCCAAGTTTCAATAAGATAGCCCAACAAACAACTGAGAAAAAAAATATTTACAAAAAATCATATATGGCAAGCCCAAGCCAGATACTGGAAATAAGTCACTTTGTCTGACTTTTTGGGGGTTTTCCTAGGTTCTCTACACATATGCTGCTATGTATGATAAACTTTGTAGAGAAAATAGCTTTTTTGTTTCAGTTTTATGGTGCATTACGAGTGTATATCACAGTTTGTCCTGTGCTACACACTGTTTTCTCTAATATAAGCCCCCAAGACAGTGATAGGAGGATGGTACTTGTATCCCATATCCTCTTCATACCTCCATCGAACCGCTCGGTATTATGCCAAATATTATTCATTCTGAAGTATTTACCTTGTTTTTATGTTATTTATATTGTTTATTATGTCATATTAGATCAATTGTGATAGGTAAATAAGCCGTAGTGTTGATATTAGCATAATAATAAAGCATATTCCCTGCATCACGAAACTGAGCTCATGGCAACTGACAGCGGCTTCAAAGCCACCTTATCTTTTATGGACAATGTACTGTGTATGTGCTTTACACAACGAGAAGTGTTTCTTTTATTCGTTGGAACCATGGCTAGGGCTAAAAGTAAGCAGGTTATAACAATAAATGGAGAAAAAGAAATTGGAATGACTTATGCAGCAAGTAGCACCATCAAACAGTAGCAGCAGGTTGGTGTGGCAACCTTGGAAATTTGAAATTATGCTAGCTGAAATTAGTGCCGGAATAACTGATGGAACCGGATGACTGATTGCGGATTTGTGATGGTCGACCTGTACTTAACCCTTTCGGGGTTTTGGTCGTACTAGTACGTCTTACCCACTGAGGTTATTGACGTACTAGTATGCCTAAATTCTAGCACCCTCAAATCAAGCAGAAACAGGCTGTTAGGCCTAGATGTGATAGAATGGGTCTGTGCGGTCAGTGTGCGCAGTATAAAAAAATTCCTGCACCACACAGTGCATAATGAGGAAAAAAAAACTCTGACCGTGTTTTTGGTTTAAAACAGCGACTTTGCAGTCTATTTTCGTATGGTATTTATTGTTGTATTCTCGTTTTCTTGTTCTCATTTGATAGAATGGAAGATATATTACAGAAATAGAGATGATTTTGATTGGTTTGACAATAACAAGTACCTTGAAATTGAGCTCAAAGTAGCGAAAATGTTCGAATTTTGACGATGTTCAAGAGTAAACAAATCACACCATGGGTCCAATACACATCAACTGGCGAGTCTAATATTCATGCACAAGTGCTCTGATATTATTTATACCATTTTTACAATGATGCAGTTGTATACATAACAATAAATCTTCTATTTTTTTGTGAGAATAAAAATTCAAAATGGAAAGCAAAAGTAATGTAAGAGGGGCCTGGAGACGTAACTAATGAACAGAGAAGATGTTATTTTAGTGCCAGGAATGTCTGTCTTGTTTATTATGGATCCTATTTTGAAATTGGCATCGTTTGAAATTTGTGTGAAATTGGCCAAATTGCCATTTTCTGACCACTATTTTGGGTAGTTGAAATTGGTAAATAGGCGGTTTCTTGTACTCAATCGATAGAAGAAATGGAGTTCTAGCGAAATAGCTATAATTTTAGTAGACTGAAACATTTAAATGTGCCGAAAATAGGGCTCAAAGTGGGCGAAATCGCGGATGTGTAAGTGTCATGGCTACCGCTAACTTCGCGAAAGCATAATTCCGTTAGTTTTCGATCAAATTTCATAATTTTTGTGGCGTTATGATCGGAAAAAGATTATCATTCCATAAGAAAAAATAATTTTTTTTTTTTTAATTCGTGGACCCTGAGAACGAGTTTCAGAGACCCCCCTTGGACCCCCAAAGGGTTAAGTCCAGACAGGATAAGAGCGGTTATCTTTTTGATTATTTAATATTTTATCTTAATACTAGTGCAAGGTAGTCAAGTTTGAAGGTTTATAAGAATAATAATCTTGATGTTACACTTAACGAATAACAATATTACTTTGTACAAATTGATCACAAAGTAATATTTTTGGAATATATTTTTGTCTCCGTTGTTTTCATCAAATGCAAGACAACAGCGTGTTCTAATGAACTTGCAAATAACGTTACCCCAAAAAACTGATGCGTTCAACTTGAATTTTAATTATGAAGCTGACTGTGCCCCATTAATGTGACTGAGAGTGTTATCACTGCTGATCCTGCCAGTCTTTACACCCTATGCAATACATTCACATTAAAAAAAATTATTTCTTGTGGTACAAAAATAATGTAGCTAACATGCAATATAACATTGGTAGGCACAAAAGAAAGCCAATAGCATGCTGTACATTTTGACCAAACTAATCCTAATGCTTAAAGAATACCTAAGAATTTGCCACAAACCAATATGTATGTATTCACTCTCTAGTATTCACTCTCTAGTTTAATTTACAGTAAATAAAAAAAAATGTAAGTTCTCTTGTCAAGTTCTTCTCTATGATGTGATTTTTTTTTCTGACTGCAATTGAAAAAGTTCCTCTGATATTGAGTTACTCATTTTTTTTTCAATGAACTGGCCATCTTCCACCAAGGCAGGGTGACCTAAAAAGAAAAACAAAAGCTTTTCTTTTTAAACTTAGAAATTTATACAGGAGAAGGGGTTACTATTCCCTTGCTCCCAGTATTTAGTAATTTATATAGGTGAAAGTGTTACTAGCACCTTACTCCCAGCATTTAGTAATTTATACAGGAAAAGGGGTTACTAGCACCTTGCACTCAGCATTTTAATTGCCTCTTGCTACACACGTGACTTACAAAGGAAGTCTTCTGTTCAATTTTGTATCCAGTTTTTCAATTGCATTTAAAAAATATCTCTCTGTAAGAGCTCTCTGTATTAAAATTTCTGAAATTGCAATAAAAATTTAAAAATATGAAAATAAGGGGAAAAATCAAGGTACAGTGGACCCTCGGTTTTCGTTCACCTCCAAACTTGAACAATTATGTAAATGTATTTTTGTAAGAGCATTTGTAAGTGTATTTTTGGGGTTCTGAAATGACTAATCTAATTTACATTTGTCCTTATGGGAACAAATTCGTTCGGTAATGGCACTCAAAAAGCATTCTGGAATGAATTTTCAACAAAAACCGAGGGTCCACTGTGTTTGAGAAGGTCTGTGTATCAAGCTCCTAGTTTTGTGTTTACTAAATCAAAGAAGCTATGTGTACTAGAGGGTCCCATGTTAACTAGCCAGGAAAGTCCCATGTTAACTAGCCAGGAGGGTCTCATGTTAACTCGCCAGGAGGGTCCCATGTTAACTAGCCAGGAGGGTCCCATGTTTACTTGTAATATTGGTAGTACATGTAGGTCTCATAGCTGGGTTGGTAGTGCACTTAGCTTACACACTGAGGTCTGTGGTTCAGTCCCCGGTACAGGTGGAAAAAATACCATAACACGGGTGGGATTTGAACCCACGGTCAGAGAGTTGTAAAACTCCAGACCGATGCGTTATCTACTGGGTCAGCTGGCCCAGTGGATAACGTGTTGGTCTGGAGTTTTATGACTCTCTGACCATGGGTTCTAACCCCACCTGTGGTATGGTTTGTTTGCAATCGTGTTGCTACGATTTCGTGAGACAGGTAGAAACATTAGGCGTGCCTCCTTATACCTACTGTCCCTGTAACAGCCTGGTTGATCAGGCTCTGGTCCAACAGGAGGCCTGGTCACAGACCGGGCCGCGGGGGCGTTGACCCCTGGAATTCTCTCCAGGTAGACTCCAGGTAGTAAAATAGGTACCTGGATATTAGTTGACTGGTGTGGGTTGCATCCTGGGGACAAAATTTACCTAATTTTCCCAAAATGCTCTGCATAACAAGGGGCTTTCTGTATACATAGTAGTATGTCATTGATGTCAGCTATGGTCATGGTCTGTATACCTTGTACATGTACTTGTAGAAATAAAGATTATTATTATTATTATTATTATTTTATTTTATTATTTATTTTATTAACGCATCGGCCATTTCCCACCAAGATAGGGTGGCCCGAAAAAGAAAAACTTTCTCCATCATTCACTCCATCACTGTCTTACCAGAGGCTCACTTACACTACAGTTATAAAACTGTAACATTAACACCCCTCCTTTCGAGTGCAGGAATTGTATTTCCCATCTCCAGGACTCAAGTCCGGCCTGCCGGTTTCCCTCAAACAGCACGTTAAGTCCTAAAAACCAGCTTACGCACGCTTGCTGGAAGTCAAAGCCCCTCGCACACAAAACCTCCTTTACCCCCTCCCTCCAACCTTTCCTAGGCCGACCTGTATATTGCCTTCCCTCCTTTATACACTCTTGAAGTCATTCTATTTTGTTCGATCCTCTCTACATATCCGAACCACCTCAGCAATCCCTCCTCAGCCCTCTGGATAATAGTTTTGGTAATCACGCACCTCCTCCTTATTTCCAAACTACGAATTCTCTGCATTATATTCACACCACACATTGTCCTTAGACACAACATCTCCACTTCCTCAAGCCTTTTACTTGTTGCAACATTCACCACACATGCTTCACACCCATATAAGAGCGTTGGTATAACTATACTCTCATACATTTCCCTCTTTGCTTCCATGGACAAAGTTCTTTGTCTCTACAGACTGCTCAGTGCACCACTCACATTTTTTCCCTTGTCAGTTCTATGATTCACCTCATCTTTCATAAACCCATCCATACTCTCTCCCTCCAACCTGATATCCAATCTTTCGTTACCTAATTTTTTGTTATCCTCACTTTTTCCTATATTCACTTGCAATTTTCTTCTTTTACATACCCTACCAAACTCATCAACCAACCTCTGCAACTTCTCTTCAGAATCTCCCAGAAGCACAGTGTCATCAGCAAAGAGCAACTGTGACAACTTCCACTTTGTGTTAGATTCTTTATCTTTTAACCCCAAACCTCTTGCCAACACCCGAGCATTCACTTCTCTTACAACCCCGTCTATTAATACATATATTGAACAACCATGGTGACATCACATGTCTTTGTCTAAGGCCTTCTTTTACTGGGAAATAATCTCCCTATCTCCTACATACTGAGCCTCACTATCCTTGTAAAAACTTCTCACTGCTTTCAATAACCTACCTCCTATTCCATACATTTGCAATATCTGCCACATTTTCCATATCCATAAATGCCACAAAAACCTCTTTACCCTTATCTAGATACTGTTCACTTATATGTGTTTCACTGTAAACACTTGGTCTACACACCCTCTACCCTTCCTAAAGCCTCCTTGTTTATTTGCTATCCTACTTTCCGTCTTACTCTTAATTCTTTCAATAATACCTCTACCATACACTTTACAGGTATACTCAACAGACTACTTCTTCTTTCTTTCAACACGTCGGCCGTTTCCCACCGAGGCAGGGTGGCCCAAAAAGAAAAACGAAAGTTTCTCCTTTTACATTTAGTAATATATTCAGGAGAAGGGGTTACTAGCCTCTTGCTCCCAGCATTTTAGTCACATCTTACGACACGCATGGCTTACGGAGAAAGAATTCTGTTCCACTTTCCCATGGAGATAAGAGGAAATAAGAACAAGAACTAGTAAGAAAATAGAAGAATACCCAGAGGGGTGTGTATATATATACTTGTACAGTGGACCCTCGGTTTTCGCCGAAAATTCTTTCCAGAATGCTGCTCATGTGCCATTACCGAACGAATTTACTTCATTAAGAAATAATGTCACGTAGGTTAGTCTATTTCAGACCCCCAAAAATACACTTGCAAAAGCACTTACGAAAATACACTTACATAAATGTTCGAGTTTGGAGATGACCGAAAACCGAGGGACCACTGTACTTGAATGTGTAGCGTGACCTAAGTATAAGTAGAAGTAACAAGACGTACCTGAAATCTTGCATGTTTATGAGACAGAAAAAAGACACCAGCAATCCTACCATCATGTAAAACAATTACAGGCTTTCGTTGTACACTCACTTGGCAGGACGGTAGTACCTCCCTGGGCGGTTGCTGTCTACCAACCTACTACCTAGGACTCAGCAGACTTATTTCCCTATAATTTTTGCATTTCTTTTGTCCCCTTTGCCTTTATACAAAGGAACTATGCATACTCTCTGCCAATACCTATGTACCTTACCCTCTTCCATACATTTATTAAATAAAAGCACCAACCACTCCAAAACTATATCCCCACCTGCTTTTAACATTTCTATCTTTATCCCATCAATCCCAACTGCTTTACCCCTTTCATTCTACCCACTGCCTCACGCACTTTCCCCACACTTACAACTCACTCCTCCTCACTCCTACAAGATGTTATTCCTCCTTGCCCTATACACGAAATCACAGCTTCCCTATATTCATCAACATTTAACAATTCCTCAAAATATTCCCTCCATCTTCCTAATACCTCTAACTCTCCATTTAATAACTCTTCTATTTTTAACAATCAAATCCATTTGTTCCATAGGCTTCCTCAACTTATTAATCTCACTCCAAAACTTTTTCTTATTTTCAACAAAATTTGTTGATAACATCTCACCCACTACTCTCTCATTTGCTCTTTTTACATTGCTTCACCACTCTCTTAACCTCTCCTTTCCTCTCCATATACTCCTCCCTCCTTGCATCACTTCTACTTTGTAAAAACCTCTCATATGCTAACTTTTTCTCTCTTACTAATCTCTTTACATCATCATTCCACCAATCACTCTTCTTCCCACCCACACCCACTTTCCTGTAACCAGAAACTTCTGCTGAACACTCTAACACTACCTTCTTAAACCTACCCCATACATCTTCAACCCCATTGCCTATACTTTCACTAGCCCATCTATCCTCCAATAGTTGTTTATATCTTACCTTAACTGCCTCCTCCTTTAGCTTATCAACCTTCACCTCTCTCTTACCTGCTGCTTTCAGTTTTCTTGTATCCCATCTATCTTTTACTTTCACTGTAGCTACAACTAAAAAGTGATCTGATATATCTGTGGTCCCTCTATAAACATGTACATCTTGAAATCTACCCAACAGTCTTTTATCTACCAATACGTAGTCCAACAAACTTCTGTCATTACGCCCTGCATCATATCTTGTACACTTATTTATCCTTTTTTTCTCAAAATATGTATTACTTATAACCAACCCCTTTTCTATACAAATTTCAGTTGAAGGGCCCCCATTATCATTTACACCTGGCACCCCAAACTTACATACCTCACCCTCTTTAAATGTTTCTCCTACTTTAGAATTTAGGTCCCCTTCCTTAATTACTAGCTCACTTGGTTCAAAAGTTCCTACACACTCACTTAACATCTCCCAAAATCTCTCGCTCTCTCTCTCTCCTCTACACTCCTCTCTTCTCCAGGTGCATACATACTTATTATGACCCACTTTTCGCATCCAACCCTTATTTTAATCCACATAATCCTTGAATTTATACATTTATATTTATACATTTATTATTCTTATTAATGTAATTTTTGTATACTACCTTTATGTAATGATAGTACTTATGTAATGTGCATATATATATATCTTAACGTTTGCTTTAAAGGATGTGTATTAAATATTAACAAAAGAATAGTACAGTCGTCACATCCGCCATGCAGTGACCTGGTTATCTATCAGTCAAAATAGTCACTAAAATGAAAATTATCTTGAAGGATATTAAAATAGATTTGATATGGGAAGTTTTCTGAAATACATCTTCTTGATTGTATGTTTTATGAGAGAACAATTGTGTAATTTATATATGTGTGTGCGTGCGTGTGCATGCATGTGTGTGTGTGTATCTTTAAGTAATTTGTGTCATTTTCTCAGCAGAACGAGGATAGTCCGACATCGAGCAAAGGCTCAAGCCCCGACATGGATGAGTATGAGGTCATTGTTAAAGGTTCGTGATTAATTAATATATACATACAGTACAGCCTCTCCTCTCTTAGCGACGTACTCATTTACCGATGACTCGGACTTATGATGGGCTCTCTGACCAGTATGCATACCTGAATAATGTACGTATATTAGAGCTGATTTCCTCTATTCAGATTATTACAGTAGTATACAGTACACTACTGTATAAACATCTAAAAATATACTAAAAATGTTATAAATGGTGCAAAGGTGACATTAAAACAGTATCAAAGATGGCCGACACAAACCCACTACCATAAAGTATGCTCCTCGCTTAATGACAAATTCGTTTACCGACATGGTCTTAGGAACAGAACTCCGTCGTTAAGTGAGGAGAGGCTGTATGTATGTATGTATGTATGTTATTTTTTTTATTAATACAGCGGCCGATTACCATCAAGGCAGGGTGGGCCAAAAAAGAAAAACTTTCATCATCATTCACTCCATCACTGTCTTGCCAGATTGGTGCTTTACACTAGTTATGAAACTGCAATGTATGTATGTATATATATCTATATATATATATATACGTATATATACATTGGACCCACGGATTTCGTACTGCTCCCAACTCGAACAATTATGTAAAAGTGTATTTTGTAAGTGCTTTTGTAAGTGTATTTTTGGGGGTCTGAAACAGACTAATCTAATTTACATTCGTTATCATGGGAACAAATTCGTTCGGTAACGGCACTCGAACAGCCTTCTGAAAAGAATTATTGACGAAATCGGGGTCCACTGTACAGTGGACCCCCAAGTAACGAGCAAAATTCATTCCAGAAGCCTGCTCAAGTGCCATTACCGAACGAATTTACTCCCTTAAGAAATAATGTCAAGTAGGTTAGCCCATTTCAGACCCCCCAAAATACACTTACAAAAGCACTTACAATATTATACTTACATAATTGTACGATTTCCGGGGTGCTCGTTACTCGGGGGTCCACTGTATATAAAATTTAAACTTTAGTTATGATTACAAGTAATAAGAGTAAGAATGTATAGTTTTTCACATATTTGTGGTTGTAAGAATTGTTTAGCATATTTACAACATTTTTGATAAGTAAACATGTACATACTTATAATGGATACTATTTAATTGTTGATCATGTTGCGTAGTGCCCTAGTGATGGACCTGGTGCTCCAGCTCCTTATGAGTTAATACCTGGAGTATACCTACATATATTTTTGTTAGTGGGTTTGGGTTTGAGAAGGACCTGCCTAGTATGGGCCAGTAGGCCTGCTATAGTGTTCCTCCATTCTTATGTTCTTATGTGTGTTACAGATGAAGATCCTGCACATACCATCACAAAAGAAAAGGCGACTGTCAAGGTGCCTACTACAGCCAAGGTAATTATGTGTGTGTATAAGTGATTTAGATAACCCAAAAGTTGATAAATGAGACACTTTTGCAACATGTGGGAATCTTTATTCTGGAAACGTTTCAGCATGCAGTGGCTTCTTCAGTCCAGTGCAGAGAAAGGTGGAAGATGAGGAGGAGTTTGAGGTAATCAGTCCCTCAGCCTGGAGTCAATGTGTTCAGTCCATCAGTCTTGACAAACACCTCCTCATCTTTCACCTTTCTCTGCACTGGACTGAAGAAGTCACTGTGTGGTGAAACGTTTCCAGAATAAAGATTCCCAAGTATTGCAGAAGTGTCATTTATTAGGGTAGTTAAGCGAACGGTAGTAAATGCTGACAAGTAGAAATATAGTCACTTGTGGCAGACAATTCTTTTTAAGATAACATTTCTACCACGGCCGGACTTTATCAGATATACAAAATTGTAATAACGCGATTGCTAGGAAACCACGAAATGGGTGGGATTTGAACCCATGGTCAGTGAGAAATCACCATGGGTTCAAACCAACAATATTAAAAAACCTTGAGCAAGAAGTTGTATTAAAATCATTCTTTGCTACCAATGTCTTTACTTCCTGCCACAGTAACATGTATTGAGAAATAAAAAGTCACAATACCATGTCTGGAAGAATTCACAAACTTACTTTCACTTAAGAGAAGAAATTCATGACTACACTTCAGTAGATCCTGAACCATTGTCAAGTCACAGTTGAGTGAGAAAAAGGTAGAGAAGGCCACAAGACTGAAATGTCATCATGAGTTTCCTCGTCTAAGTGCAGCTTATTAGTAAAATGCACAGTATTATTATTTTAATAATTTTTATTATTATTAATATTAATATATCCAAGGAGAAGCACTACAGCTGCAGTGGTTTACAGCACAAGGCATACCTCGCTAATATGGTACTTTGCTTTAGAGCATTTCACTAATGCGGTATTTTTCATTATACATACAGTGGACCCCCAGTTTACGTACTGCTCCAAACTCGAACAATTATGTAAGTGTATTTTTTGTAAGTGCTTTTGTAAGTGTATTTTTGGGGATCTAAAAGGACTAATCTAATTTACATTATTCCTTATGGGAACAAATTCGTTTGGTAACGGCACTTGAACAGCATTCTGGAACTAATTAATTACATAAACCGGGGGTCCACTGTATTCATGTTTATTATTTTCAACACTTGCCGAAAACAATACAATACTGTAGAATTTTTTCATTTATTATTTTTACCTCTGCATCATTTTTCTAGGCCTAGCACTATTGCGCACTTATTAAATGATAGTGTAAATAGGTTTTTAGACTTTTATTTGCACTGGCAAGTGATAAAAGGCTGGTTTGCTTTAGGGCAGCGGTCTGGAGCCTAACCCACTGTATTAGCCAGGTATGTCTATTAAATTATGAATATTTATTTTGTAGGAAAAATATGAGTTTCGGGAAAATAAAAATTGATAAGAATTTAAAATGTTTGAGATTTAAATTTTCTCTTGATGAAATAAAAATTTGTCAATATTTTTCCATTTTGTGTTTAGTTAAAATTAATTGTCGTTATTTACACAGGGCGAGGCTACCAAAATACAAGGTCAAGAAGCTGAAAGTAATGAAGAAGAAGAGGAGGAGGAGGAAGAGGAGGAAGAGGAAGAAGAAGAAGAGGAGGAAGAAGAGGAGGAAGAAGAGGAAGAAGAAGAGGAAGTAGAAGTAGTAAAAGTTGAACAGAAGGAAGTGGAAAAACATAAAGAAAAGAAAGAGGAAGTGAAAAATGTGCAAGTGAAAAAGGCTGTAGAGGAAGAAGAAGAGGAGGAGGAGGAGGAGGAGGAGGAAGAAGAGGAAGAGGCAGAGGAGGAAGAGGAAGAGGAGGAAGCAGAGGAGGAAGAAGAAGAGGAGGAGGAGGAGGAGGAAGAGGAGGAGGAGGAAATACAAAAATGCAGTGTACCTACGCGACAGCCACCACCAGTGACCAAGACTCCCCAACAGCCTTCAGTAACAGCCACAACTCTCACAGACAGTACAGCAAAAAGTGTCACAGAAACAGCTACACCGGACACAAAAGATAACACCGAACAATTGCATCCGAAAACCGAGTGAAATCATTTTTTTCTAAAAAGAAGGCTAGTGGCGGAATTTGTACAGATGAACATCGTATAGGAAGTTACCTATTTTGGATGTCATGAACTGTATGTCCATTAACCGTGTCCAGTTTAGATTTAAAGTGAATGCTAATATGCATTAGATATACAGGTGTTCCTTGACTTACGATGGAGCTACGTTTCGACGAACTCAACGTAAGTTGAAAATATCATAAGTTTAATATGAATGCGATATGCTGAACAAAAAGTAAATAAATAACTACTGTTACTGAATAAGTAAATAAACAAATAATTACTGTAACTAACTAAATACATACCAGTATTGAAAAGTAAATAAATGAATACAAGTTATGGACTTGCTGCCTTCATACTGGTTAATTATCTTAAATTTCATCTCCAAAGTAACTGCTTTTGTACCATCATAAAGTTGAACCATTGTAAGTCAAGTAGCACCTGTAACGGCTTCTTGGAGCAAATATTGCCACAAACAGTGATCCTCTCTAGTCTCCGACCATAAACGACTATTGCACTGAAAATCAAAGAAGGAACTGGGTCTTTTCAAGCAGGAGATGATTGCAATTGTGATCCTCAGTGTATCTGGTCAAGCGCAGGTACGGTACGAGGTAACTTACCCATCAGACGAAGGCTTCACTATGGGAAGAGAAACCTCATGTTTGTTATGCCTACAATGTATATAATTCTGTGATAATAAGTGTCGGCTTAGATAACAATGATAACTTTTTACCTGGTGATTCGTGAATTGGTTCATTGACAGCATTTATAATAAATATTTACATATGCCAGATGTATCTAAAGTGAAATTAACTAAATTTAACAAAAAATAAATTATAGATATTAAAATTCTAGTCTAGCAGGAGGACAAGGAAGTTAAACGAACACACTACACAAATGTAAATATTGTTTCAAAATGTTTTTAAAATATATAAGTGACACATAAGTTAAAATATTATGAATTATATTTTATTTTTGTCTTTTAATTGTTGCCAGTTTTTATTTCAGAAGTTTTGTATAACATTAGAAATATCAACTGTGCAATTAATTATCCAGAAATACAGTGTGTCCACAAAATCTTTTTCCAATTTTCAATGTTTCTTGGAATAAAATGGTAACACAAAAATGTAGTTTTCTGCATATGCTGGTTGTTGCCTCACACACAGAGCATCTGTGGTTCAATCCCTGACCAGGTGGAAACGTTGGGTGGATTTCCCTACACCTATTGTCTCTATTCACCTAGCAGTAAGTAGGTACCTGGATGTTAGTTGACTGGTGTGGGTGGCATCCTGGGGAACAAGATTGAAGGACCACAATGGAAATAAGACAAACAGTCCTCGATGACACACTCACTTTCTTGGGTTATCATTGGTGGATAACCCTCCCTACCCTGGGTTAAAAACTTGAACAAATCTTATCATGTCTAATCTATGTAACCTCAACATGCTCATGTCAAGTGCTCCATTACGCAACTACGTACTCGATACTCCAGTTTATACCATGTATTGGCCAACATGTTGATTGTGACTTATCCGCTGCCATTACTTATTATACAGCAATGTTTTAATGTCAGCTATTGGTATGCAAAAACCATAATCCTTCACAAAACCCCCACAAGAAGTCTAAAGATGTGATGTAAAGGCCATGCTTGGGCTTTCATGCCAAATTAACCTGTCGGAAAACTTTATGTCACAATAACCAGACTGTTGTGTGACCCAAATGGAATTAGTACTTTAACTGATTATTGTCTTTTTATTACACTATCAAGAACATAGACTTGCATTTTCATAATTTATCATATTATTGTTACAAATTTTGAAAATGAGTAAAGTCCTTTGTTGACACCCTGTATAATTACAAATATTAAAGACCACTGATGAGCTCACAAAAATATTAGTTTATTATATATGGTTACTGTATTTCTTTGTAACTGCATTATAATCCTGGTTTAGCACTGTAATCTGGATATTTTATTTTATCTAACGTATATGGTATAAGGCAGATATTATGTATGATGCGAGAGATTATGTAAGGCCGGATGGTCATGTCAATCAAGATGTCAAATGAGATTTTAGAGATTGTTAGATTAGTAAGTTGCAGCCTCATAATGGTCATACAGTGCCTGAGGAATGTGTGGTAATCAGGTTTAGTCCAAGGAAATGGAGAGCAGCTCCAATTCCACAGATTAAGAAGGTTCCACACCTGGCCCTGGAAGGGCCAGAGAGGATGTGTCAGTGCTGTTGATTCCTCTTATATAAAATCTCACACTATTGCTCACTAATGTACTCACTAAAGCACTGGTACTCTCACAGAATACTGCACTCATAATTATCTGTTCTATATACGTACTTTATGAACCATACGAGTTGAGCGCATTTTGTGAAAATAATAAAGCGCTTTATTGTTAATGATGTTAGCAAAATCTAATCCAGTCCGATAGAAATTGTGACTGAAGCACTCTGACTATTACTGCATGAGTGCATTGTTTTGAGTGTATCTCTTTTATTAAGAGATAAATGTGGGTTTTTATTCTTTAATTGACCATATCAGCCAGAACCAGGTTTAGGAAGGCCGCAATTTTACAGATGCCGTTAAAATTAACGGCATCTGTAAAATAAACAGTGAAACCTATTGCAATGTGTGTATAATTATTATTGATAAATTAGACATATGTGCAACACTTGGGTATCTTTATTGTGGAAATGTTTCGCCACACAGTGGCTTCATCAGTCCAATACAAAGAAGAATGAAGATTAGAAGGAGTTTGAGGTAATCAGTCCCTCAGCCTGGAGTCAATGTAATCAGTTCATCAATCTTTCAAGATTGATGAACTGATTACATCGACTCCAGGCTGAGGGACCGATTACTTCAAATTCCTAATGATCTTCACCATTCTTCTTTGTATTGGACTGATGAAGCCACCGTGTGGCAAAACGTTTCCTCATTAAAGATACCCGAGTGTTGAACATGTGTCTAATTAATCAACTTGTCAGTTCTTTGAACTGTTTATCTACATAATTATTATTACAGCACTAAATGCATGGTGAATCTCTATATAATAATGTTAACAATGTTAATGTTACTTCATGGCAAATTTTACAAGTCAGTCAGGTTTAACAATATACCAAAAACACTGCTTAATTCCTACTACAGTGGACCCTCGGTTAACGAATACCCCGGAAATCGTGCAATTATGTAAGTATAATTTTGTAAGTTCTTGTGGAAGTGTATTTTTGGGGGTCTGAAATAGACTAACCTACGTGAAATTTTTCCTTAAGGGAGTAAATTCGTTCGGTAATGGCACTTGAGCAGACTTCAGGAGTGAAGTTTTTACGAAACTCGGGGGTCCACTGTAATTAAAAAATGCTCTAAAATTCATATAGTATCATTATATTTTAGACAAATATCAGAACATTTGACAAATGTTTTTGCTGCATTTAGCCGACTGTATGCAAGTATGAGGAAATATACGTCTTAATTTCAGATCATATGAAGCTTTTAATCGGGGTTAAGTACCGGTTAGCATCTCTTCCATTAGCTATTAATAAAATACAGTTTGTGATGGACTAAGGTCTCCATAATGGTCATCATATATCAGCCTTGATTACAACTCATACATCTAAGATAACACATGTTTTTTTACTGTTACTCAAGTCAGTCGGTAAAGCGACTGTCTCACTCAAAATGCAATTGCCAGGTTTTTGCTATTGTGCTTCCTTGGTCCTCATGGTGGGTCCCCATTTTATATTCAGTCATGACGACATACTTGGAGTCTACCTGGGGTATACCTGGAGGGTGTTCTGGGTTCAAACCCCCTGGAGCCCTGTCCTTGACCAGGCTTCGTCACATCTTTGTGTGTTATTACATTTATTGACATGTCATAATTGGTTAAATAACATTTACCTAACGTAAATAGCATATGTGGAAAACCTGGCTGCTAGAGCATATAAAATACCGTAAAAACCATTGTTGGTGTTGGAAGGAGACGTTGATACAGAACCTTATATATAAAGTTGACATGTACATAATCACTCAATGGTTACAATACTGAGTTAACTTGTTGAAAGTTGTATAGTAATTGTAGTTGAGTACCGTTTCCTCTGGCCATAGTTTACACAGCCAAGCCTGTCCATGGGCAATTTATAAATACTATGTTATACTGTATACATGCATACAGTAATGCATTGTAATCGCAGACAGGCGATCTTAACAGTGCAGAACAAGCCACATTGAGGAGCTAAGCATTTCTATCCCATGTGTCTTGCCCTGCATGTATACAGTCACTATGATTTTTGCATTTAACCTTATTAGCAGCAGTGACAGATTAATTTCAGGTTTTTATCACCATACGTATTTGCTACTTTTTGTAACTCACAATATACAGTGTATTCACATATTAATTTTTCTTATAATACCTAAAGCATATTTTCTGGGTAAGTCTGTCAAAGTTCCTTAATTTGTGTATGTTCGTCCTCGACACAAATGTCGTTGTAGCTACTTTAGTGGAGAAGCGAAGTGCGGAAGAGAGTACTAGAATTTTTTTTTTATGTTATGAATAATATAATTAATGGAGTGTTATGGGTTTTATGCAGAATGAACATTTGTATTATTTTTTTTTGGAAAAACAAAACTGACGTTATAGGATTTTCTGTTAAAGAGAACTCCCTCTGAAAAACTAGTGAGTCTTAAGGTGAAAACTGAAAGCCAGCCATATCGCATTCACTGGCAAATTCAACAGTGTTAAAAAAAAGCCATATGATATACACAATAGACTTTTCTACCAGGTTTGACAATTGATATGAAAAATTTCAAACTTATGCAATGTTACATAGAATTAAACTGGATAATCTTATATTGCTCAAATTTTTTTAATGCAGTAATGTAGTACCATACACTGTTAAAAAACAAATAAGTTAAAACAAAATGTAGATATAGCTTAGAGAATCCCGGGTAACTCAGTGACGTATTTATTTTCCACGTACTTCACTGTAGCTTCCATTTATTTTCAAAATAGTATTTTATTAAATGTTTATACAGTCGGAATTTATCCCTAATAGAGCGGTATGACTCGTTTTCATCATTACCGATAATCGTAGTGGCTTATTGACTTTCGTTACTCGTGTTTGTAATCCAATTGCACCATGAAATGATCCCTAACTTTAACCTGTTTTCACATAAAACATATTGTTTGTCATCAGGCTTTTTCTGATACCACATGTGAGGCTTGTAGTAAGAGTGAGTCCAGTAGAGCACGAGGAGCAGAGACACAATAATTGGTTGGTTTTGGTTTAGTGTGCAGTAGTAACACAAACAATATTACTAGTCACTTACTATCTAGTCCAAGAGTATCTGGTCAGTAACTGTTCATGTGTTTACGCAGAAAGATTTGTGAATCTGTACGTATTAAGTTAATAAAATATATCATGCCCTAGCTTTTTCATTTATCAGAATGTAAGACTTTCTCACTGAATATGTTGGCTACAGTAGAGTATGTTGGAGTGAGGGTGTTTAACCTTTTTACGATTACAGATTCCCATTGGACTGCCCAATATGTCCCCAAACCCCCTTTGCTAGAATGTGAAAATCATCACCAGTCCTATTAAGTACCAATATGACTTCAAAAGAAGTTCTAACCCCACCCGTGGTATGGTTTGAAGTCAATAGCTTGGTTTTACTTTACATATAGATAGCTAGCAACAGAACATTTTTTTTTTAATTATTCAGAGAACAAGTGCCATACCCCCATTATTTGTCTTCTCTTGAATACCCCTGGTTAAGAACCCCTTCTGTAGTGCATAGCATATACAATAGTGGGTGTGTTGAGGCTTGGTATCCATAAAATAAAAGTTTATTTCTTTGCAAAGGTGCAATGTGTGTGTACATTTCAGAATTTGATTGGTACAAAGAAAGCCACTATCATGCCGGTTGTATAGTAACTGTAGTTGAGTACTGTTTCTTCTGGCCGAGCCATGACAGTTCTTGATGCGCTGACTTGTGTAAGCATGTTAAGAGTGAGTGGAGACTTAATGGACGTGCTGCTGGAGTGTGAGCAAGGTAACTATTATAAAGGGACTTGAGTCCTGGAGGTGTAAAATAAAGACCGGAACTGAGAGTCACATGAAATACCAATCAATCAATTATTACAATCAAACCTAACCACTAAACCCAAAAGAGTCATGTGTGAAATACCAGAGGCCTTTAAAAGCACTGCTTTAGCTCCTTTTGATAAAGGAGGCAGCAGAGTAATAGACTAATATTACCAACTCTATGCACCTCATACACTGCCCATCAAGGGAGGTTCCTTGATTCTGGTGAGGGGCTCTTGATCTAGGAAATTGGATCTGTGCTCCAGTTCCTTGCATTGAGTCTGAATACGTTCTATCCCCCCACAGGTGCTGTATAATCTCTATGGGTTTAGTGCTTCCCATGATTATTGTAATAATCACCTCATACACTGAGTGTGGTTCAAACCTCATCATGCGTGGAAACGTTGGGCACATTTCCTTACACCTGTTGTCCCTGTTCACCTAAGAGTAAGTAGGTAGTAGTGGACTGGTGTGGGTGGCATCCTGTGAGACAAGATTGAATGACCACAATGGAAATAAGACAGTTCTTGATGATGCACTGACTTTCTTAGGTTATCCTGGCTGGATAACCCAAGAAACTAATTGCTCTGAGCACACTAAGAGAACACAATAAGTGTTAGGGGCCCAGGACTATTCAACAGCCTCCCAGTATACATAAGGGGGATTACCAATAGACCCCTGGCTGTCTTCAAGAAGGCGCTGGACAGGCACCTACAGTCAGTACCTGACCAGCTGGGCTGTGGTTCCTACATCAGTTTACATGTGGCCAGCAGTAACAGCCTGATTGATCAGGCCCTGATCTGCCACTTGGCATGGTCCTAATACAGATTCTTGTGGTACCCCGCTTGTTACTCCTCCCCATTCTGATGCCTCTTCCTGGACAATCACTGTTTCCTTCCTCAATGGTACTCCTTGATCCACTGGCAGTGCTGTAAGACCCTTATGGGTTTAGCACTTAGTTATGAGTATAATAATTTGATCTACTGGGGTACGTTCCTTGTTATTACTGCCCCCACCTCAAGTGTTCATCCCAGTCTCTTGTGAGGTACAGTATCAAATATAATATAATATCTTTATTTACTACAAGTACATGTACAAGGTATACAGGCCTAGCTGACATCAATGACATACTACTACATAGAAAGCCCCTTGATATGCTGAGCATTTCGGGCAAATTAGGTCAGTGTCCCAGGATGCGACTCACACCAGTCGACTAACACCCAGATACCCATTTTACTGATGGGGAACATAGACAGCAGGTGTAAAGAAACACGCCCAATGTTTCTACCCTGGCTGGGAATCGAACCCAACTCTCTCTCTCTCTCTCTCTCTCTCTCTCTCTCTCTGTTACTTTGTCATAAGTGTGTATGTAGTGACTATGTAATGTATGTGTATATGTATGTATATATGCATGTATGTACACATACATGTATGTAAGTATGTACCCATGTATATGTGGTTGCAGGGGTCGAGTCACAGATCCTGTATGTTAGTTACCATTTTGTCCTAGGCACATGTCAATTAGACACTAGGCCTGTTGTATGTATGTGTGTGTGTAAGGAAACACTTCGAAATGTTTCTGCCCCACCGGGAATTGAACCCGGCCCCTCCGTGCGTGAAGCAAGAGCTTTACCCACTAGGCCACCGGGGGCGTATGTATGTCAGGGGCCCAAGACTGTTCAACTGCCTCCCAGCATACATAAGGGGGATTACCAATAGACCCCTGGCTGTCTTCAAGCAGGTACTGGACAGGCACTTTAAGTCGGTGCCTGACCAGCCAGGCTGTGGTTCGTACGTTGGACTGCGTGCGGCCAGCAGTAACAGCCTTGTTGATCAGGCTCTGATCCAACATGAGGCCTGGTCACAGACCGGGCCGCAGGGGCGTTGACCCCTGGAACTCTCTCTGTGGGATGTAGGTGACGTGGCATAGAGTGAGTCAAAGTTGGCGGGCCGGCGGCACCCTTGCGCCGCCTGTAGGTGAGGCAGTGAAACTCGAGTCGTAAACAAACAGAGTGCGGGGCCGTCGAACACGTATTACCTTCCTAATATGTAAGTCAGTAATTACGTGTTATGTAGCATAAGGCACTGCACACCCACTATAGAGTTACGTCCGTACAGTGTACATTAATGATATATTAGGACTAGGAGGTACAATGTGCGCTTATCTAGTCAGGTGTGCATCCTAATTTGTGTACTTTGTTTCTTTGCAGCTAGGAGCATTCGCTATGTTGTATCTTAATAAAGGATTATCAGCACATCCCCGAATGTCTCTTTGACCATGCCCTAGATATTACACATATTACACAAGTTACGGAGCTGGTGTGATAGCCTAGGCATAACCGGTGGGAATGGCTGTGTCGTTGAGTTGCGAGGCTGCAGGGTGCACAGAGGTGAAGACGGCGGATGACATGCCGACATGCATTGCACTGATGCAGTTACATCAGAGGAATGTGCATGACACTAGGGACACCCGACAGAAACCTCCGAAAATCAACCGCCCAACTCTACAGCACGGCATCGGTGAAGATGATTGGGCTGCATTTACCCGCAGGTGGGACATGTTTAAGAACGGGACTGACCTAACGCCAGGTCAGGTCACTGCTCAGCTCCTGGCCTGCTGTGAGCCAGATTTAGAAGCCGCATTGTTCCGGGAAACCCCGACAATTGCTAGCAACTCTGAGACAGAGGTCTTAAACGCCATGAAACGACTCACGGTGCTGAGCGTGGCGCTGAGTGTGAGACGGGCAACACTGCTTCAGACGAAGCAGGACCCAGGGAACACGTCAGGCAGTATGTGGCGAGACTACGTGGGTTGGCCAATGTCTGTCATTGGACCAAAACTGGGACCTGTAGTGTGGCCACCTGCCCTGGCATCGTCGCCATGGACTACACGGATGACATTGTTAAATTGGTTCTCTTAACTGGTCTGGCAGATGACGACATCAAGAAGGAGGTCCTCGGGACAACAGACATTGACACACGAACTCTGAATGACACTGTCGGCCTCGTCGATAGTAAAGAGACTGCCGCCCGTGCCATGGGGACTGAGAACCTACGGGTGGCGGCCAGTGGCTACAAGAAAATGATTCAGGGACGCTGCAGCCAGGTGACATCAGCCCCAGCACGGGATCATGGCGAGCAGGCCCAGATGAGGCGCAAGGGTGCCGCCGGCCCGCCAACTTTGACTCACTCTATGCCACGTCACCTACACTCTCCAGGTAAACTCCAGGTAATGTATAATTTTGTGTATGGATGTATACTAGTGTATATGCATGTACTCACCTAGTTGTGGTTGCAGGGGTCGAGTCATAGCTCCTGGCATGTGTACAGATGCATATGTATACATACTTATACATGAACGTGTGTATAACACTGGTTACAGGAAAAGAACGAGGTGCCGACCACATCACAAATAATAATATTATCTACAGTGTTATAATAGTCTACACTGGACTGAAGAAGGTTGCTGAAGAGACGAAACGTTCCACAAGCCTTATTAAGAACACAAGAAAGAAGGAGCACCGCAGCAGCCCTTCAGTCACAGAGTTGTCAGGAAGTGGAACAATCTGGAGAGTGATGTAGTGGAGGCAGGATTCATACATAGCTTTAAGAAGAGGTATGATAAAGCTCATGGAGCAAGGGGAGAGTGGACCTAGTAGTGACCAGTGAAGAGGCGGCGACAGGAGCTGTGACTCGACCCCTGCAACCACAATTAGATGAGTACAGTTAGGTGAGTACTGGCCCAGCTAATCAGGTCCAATTCACACCCACTCGTGTATTTAACCAATTTTTAAAACTACACAAGGTTTTAGCTTCAGTGACGCTACTAGGGAGTTTGCTCCACTTATCCACAACTCTACTGCTAAACCAGTGCTGTCCTATATCCTTTCTAAATCTATTTTTTTCCAACTTGAAACCATTGCTGCGAGTCCTGTCTTGGTTAGATATTCCCTTCCTCTAATCAATACCTGGAGGTGGTTTCGGGGGTCAACGCCCCCGCAGCCCAGTTCATGACCAGGCCTTGTGCTGGATCAGGACCTGATCAACCAGGCTGTTACTGCTGGCCAAGGGTCTATTGGTAATCCCCCTTATGTATGCTGGGAGCCTGTTGAATCTTGGGCCCCTGACACTTATTGTGTTGTCTCTTAGCGTACTCGTGGCGCCCCTGTCTTTCATTTGTGGGATGTTGCATCTCCTGCCCAGTCTTTTGGTAATACGTGTTGAAATCAAGGGCCCAATGGAAATCAAGGACCCCAGTGGCAATCAAGGACACCAGTGGAAATCAAGGACCCAGTGGAAATCAATGACCCCATTGGAAATCAAGGACCCCAGTGGAAATCAAGGACCCCAGTGGAAATCAAGGACCCCAGTGGAAATCAAGGACCCCAGTGGAAATCAAGGACCCCAGTGGAAATCGAGGACCCCAGTGGAACTCAAGGACCCCAATGGAAATAAGTCAATTAGACTTTTTTGGGGTTATCCATGAGGGTAATTTACACATATGTTACTACGTATGATAATTCGCGTAACTGTATCTCTGTGTAACTGTGCCTAAATAAACTTACTGATGGTGGTACGTGGTCCAACGGGATTTAACGACACATAACGGGAGGGGATTACCACATAGTAAGCCAAGACACATTTCTCAACACTGAGGTGAGTGCTGTATGGTCTGGACCAGCACTCACCTCTTCGTCTCAGTGCTGGCAAGAACTGTGTACTCACCTAGTTGTACTCACCTAGTTGTACTCACCTTGTTGTACTCACCTAGTTGCACCCATCTATCTGTGGTTGCAGGGGTCGAGTCACAGTTCCTATGTGTGTGTTGATGAGTCAGGATCCAATTTTCCTGTTGATCTGTAGAGCAAATTGAGAGAGAGCAAAATTCAGGTGAGGGTTTTTGATGTAGGTGTTATACACCCTATTTGTGGGTGTTAAGCACCCTATTTAAAGTGATTTACACCCTATTTAAAGCTATACACCTATTTAAAGTAAACATCCCATTTGAAGTGTTATACACCTATTTAAAGTGTTATACACCTATTTAAAGTGTTATACACCCTATTTAAAGTGTTATACACCCTATTTAAAGTGTTATACACCCTATTTAAAGTGTTATACACCCTATTTAGAGTGTTTTACACCCTATTTAAAGCTATACACCTATTTAAAGTAAACATCCCATTTGAAGTGTTATACACCTATTTAAAGTGTTATACACCTATTTAAAGTGTTATACACCCTATTTAAAGTGTTATACACCCTATTTAAAGTGTTATACACCCTATTTAAAGTGTTATACACCCTATAACACTTTAAATAGGTTGACATAACAGACCAGAGGACTGTTATGTCAACCTCACAGTACGTATTGTGAATATTAATGAAGGTATTGATACCCAGTACCAGTGATAGTGTCCTTCACCGTACACCATACCCAGCACCATCCCTGGTACTCTGCACCATACCCAGTACCATCCCTGGTACTCTGCACCATACCCAGTACCATCCCCGGTACTCTGCACCATACCCAGTACCACCCCTGGTACTCTGCACCATACCCAGTACCATCCCTGGTACTCTGCACCATACCCAGTACCATCCCTGGTACTCTGCACCATACCCAGTACCATCCCTGGTACTCTGCACCATACCCAGTGCCATCCCTGGTACTCTGCACCATACACAGTACCATCCCTGGTACTCTACACCATACCCAGTACCATCCCTGGTACTCTGCACCATACCCAGTACCATCCCTGGTACTCTACACCATACCCAGTACCATCCCTGGTACTCTACACCATACCCAGTACCATCCCTGGTACTCTACACCATACCCAGTACCATCCCTGGTACTCTACACCATACCCAGTACCATCCCTGGTACTCTAAGAGTCGTTCAGATCAAGAACTGGTAAGAAGGATGACTCCACACGAACAGGGAGATATGATCGTGAAGTACAAGATACTCAGGAGGACTTGATATCGTGGACAGGAGGGAGGGGTGTGTTCGAGAAGCGGGAAACAGGTACACAAGGGCACAGTAGTAAAATTAAGCTCAGAGTTAGATAGGCCTATAATAGAGGGACTTTTTTTTTGATCAGGGAGGAGAGGGAATGGCAGAAACCTGCCTTGATTATTATAGTGAGTTGATTCTTATAGTACCTTGATTCTTATAGTGCCTTGATTCTTATAGTGCCTTGATTTTAAAGTGTCTCGATTTTTATAGTTCCTTGATTCTTATATTGCCTTGATTTTTATAGTACTTTGATTTTAAAGTCCTTGATTTGTATAGTGCCTTGATTTTAAAGTGCTTTGATTTTTATAGTGCCTTGATTCTTGTAGTGCCTTGATTTTAAAGTGCCTTCATTTTTATAGTGCTTTGATTTTAAGAATGCGTTGATTTTTATAGTGCCTTGATGTTTAAGTGCCTTGATTTTAAAATGCCTTTATTTTTAAAGTGCCTTGATTTTTATAGTGCCTTAATTATTATAGAGTGCCTTGATTTCCATATATGCATTTTATTGAGCATAAAATATTAGAAAAGTTAAGAGTGAATAACTGAGGTATGTAATTATTGTTTCGTAGCCCAGGTGAGCCACAGGGATGTCAGGAAGTATTTCTTTAGCTTCACGGTGGTCAGGAAGTGGGATGACCTGGAAGAAGTGGCACAGGCAGGGTACATACAAAGTTTGAGGAGCAGGTACGATAGGGGCCATGAGGCTAGGAGAGAGAAAACCTTGTAGAGGCGGGTCCTCTGTAGAATAATAATAATAATAATAATAATAATAATCTTTATTTCTACAAGTACATGATACAACTTATACAGACCATAGCTGACATCAATGACATACTATATAGAAAATCCCTGGTTATGCAGAGTACATATAGGTGAGTACACACTAGTAATGATGTTACTCACACAGGAGATGAGGACACTAGTGTGTGTGATGCTGGTGTTGAGTACAGCATCAGTGTGTGGGTCCAGTGAAGGCAGCAGCAGCAGCAGCAGCAACAACACTCGTCACAAGAGATTCTTCTTCGTCAATCCTTCAGCACCAACCTTGCTGGGTGAGTCTCGGTCATCTATACTTCTTTTTTCACCTGGACCTAACTTACTTAGCTTATAAAGCAAGGATTTCTTACTAAAACAACACCAGTCTAATTTCATTGTTGGGAATAAGTCACAATGTATGTATATATATATATATATATATATATATATATATATATATATATATATATATATATATATATATATATATATATATATTATGGGTGTGAAGCATGGGTTGCAAATGCTGCAGCGAGGAGGAGGCTGGAGGCAGTGGAGATGTCCTGTCTAAGGGCAATGTGTGGTGTAAATATTATGCAGAAAATTCGGAATGTGGAAATTAGGAGAAGGTGTGGAGTTACTAAAAGTATTTGTCAGAGGGTTGAAGAGGGGTTGTTGAGGTGGTTTGGTCATTTAGAGAGAATGGATCAAAGTAGAAGACTTGAGAGCGTATAAATCTGTAGGGGAAGGAAGGCGGGTAGGGGTCGTCCTAGAAAAGGTTGGAGGGAAGGGGTAAAGGAGGTTTTGTGGCGAGGGGCTTGACTTCCAGCAAGCATGTGTAGCGTGTTAGATAGGAGTGAATGGAGACGAATGGTTTTGGGACATGAGATCTGTTGGAGTGTAGAGCAGGGTAACATTTTGTGAAGGGATTCAGGGAAACCAGTTAATTGATTTAGTTGGACTTGAGTCCTGGAAATGGGAAGTACAATGCCTGCACTTTAAAGGAGGGGTCTGAGATAGTGACAGCTGGGAGGACTTTCTCAGCTGTCGATCTGAGCTCCTCTGCAAAGACAGTGATTATGTATGAGTGTGGTAAAGTGTTGAATGATGATGAAAGTATTTTCTTTGGGATTTTCTTTTTTTGGGTCACCCTGCCTCGGTGGGAGACGACCGACTTGTTGAATATATATATATATATATATATATATATATATATATATATATATATATATATATATATATATATATATATATATATATATATATATATATATATATATATATATATGTATATATATATATATGTATATATATATATATATATATATATATATATATATATATATATATATATATATATATATATATATATATATCAATAACATACTCCAGCCAGGGATCGAACCTGTGTTGTTTTAGCCCGCCTCGTGGGAAGAGAGTGAAAATTCACGACGCTCTAAACCATTGGACCATACAGTCCTACAAGCAACATGAGCCCAGCGAACTAGGCTTGGTTCATGTTACGAGGACATACGATGGTGTGGGTGCCTCTGAGCTAATTTCATTCTACTCCCCGTTTGGTGTACTAGCCTCCACAAGTAGTATATATATTATTGTAACCACGAGCAAGTGGTATTTAATCAATAACAAACTGCGGCTAGCCGGGGGCTCGAACCCGCGTTATGTGTTTTCGTGACTGTTCTTGTTGTGCTTTCAAAGAAAATGCTGTTTTTGTTGTCCATTGAAGATATGGCTGCTGTTTTTGTTGTGCTTCTAAAATATAGGTCTTGTCTTGGCTCTGCTTCTAAAATAATATCATAAGTTCAATATAATTATTGTTTCTCCCTTGGTTATCCGAGGTTATAACTTCTGTTATACTGTTCTTCCAAAGAACACCTGTTGTTCTTGATATTCTTGCCAGGTGGTCAGTCCCTCAGCCTGGAGGGACTGACCACCTCAAATACCATTTCTTCTAAGTTGATGGACTGATTACATCATTTTAGCTACTTCACCTGATGCCTGTGTATTTGACTGAAGAAGCCTACTGTGTGGCGAAACGTTTCAACAATAAAGATACCTAATTGTTGCACATGTGTCTTAAATCAGTAATTTGTCTGTATTTTATACCATATTGTCCTTCCAAGGGATAACTGTAATATAATACAATATCTTTATTACTACAAGTACATGTACAAGGTATACAGACCATAGCTGACATCAATGACATACTACTATATAGAAAGTCCCTTGTTATGCAGAGCATTTCCCGCAAATTAAGTAAATTTTGTCTCAGGATGCGACCCACACCAGTCCACTAACACCCAGGTACCTATTTTACTGATAGGTGAACATGGACAGCAGGTGTCTTGAAACACGTCCTAATGTTTCCATCCGTACCGGGGATCGACCCCCAGACCTTAGTGTGTGAGCTGAGTGTGCTAGCAGTCGAGCTACAAGACTGAGTGCCACTCTTGGTACTTTCTTTACAGTGCATACTACTGTAAAGATAGTACCTGAGGTCCCTTATAGTCTGCTTGCCCTTATCCACGAACTTTCCCGAGGCCCCTTATAGTCTTCTTAACCCTTATCCATTAGTTTAATTGCATTTGGAATTCTGTCTCAGATTTTATCTTTATATTTTTTTCCAGCTCTCCTGTTGACCGTGCCCATGAGTCTGGCGTTACCTACATTACTCACCTACAAGGATCGTTCCTTGGACACTGCTGTTATATATAAGGACTTCACGCTGCCTGAGGATCTCCTGTGGGATCCTGGTTATACCCAGCCACTGAAACGTCTTTCGTTCTATTTCAACCATCTTGACGTAAGTAGTAATAATGGTGAGAGTTACAGTAATAGTTGCCTATTACCTTAGACCAGTGGCGGACCTACATTTTTGGGTCCCTGAAGCTTGAACTGTAATGGGGGCCCCTTCGCAATCCCTTCTCATACAGTAGACCAAAATTTTTTAAGCAATGTGGACTAGAGTGACTTCTGGGGCCCCTCCTGGTCCTGAAGCTTAAGCTTCATTAGTTTCATAGTAGATCCGTCCCTGCGGCTCAGACCATCCCTAAATGCTACGAGGGTTATGGACAATCATGGGATAGAGGCAAGGTTAGGGCAGTGCTCATCCTCTTGCATTTTGCAATTAAAATGTTCGGGTGGTTCGCGTACAATAGGTACATCGTCTATTGTAGACTGTCTATCGTCAGCGAGAGACAGATGCCGCTAAATAGGCGGGTTAAATAATGGGTTAAATACTACTGTATCGGAGTATAAAACAGATTGACAAAGTGACTTCGATCTTGCATATTTTATTTTCGTCCTGTGACACGGCTCACTCACTCACCCACCCACTCACGCACCCACTCACTCACTCACTCACCCACTCATTTACTCACTTACAGCTGCCTCTGGTGTCGTGTCAAGAGAGGTTTATCTGTGAACTGGCTGCTGATCCCAGTACCTTCTCTCCCTTCGACCAGCTCTTCCTCAAGGAACTCAGGTAGGAAGAAGACAGTCTTGAAGGGTTGATCTTGAGTCTTAACCTTGGAGGATTAGTAAGCCAGGACAACCCATATATGCCAAGTAGTGTAGCTTATTTTCCATTAAGAAGCCAATATTTTCAGATCATTCCCCCAGGATGCTACCCACACACAGGAATTATTGACTGGCAGGTAACACAGGCGGATGTTAAGTTACTTTTACCCACACATCGATGACACATGTCCATGATACACAACATGTGTCCAGCATAATCAATATATTTAATTCCGACATGACTTGTTGAATATCTTAACCTTTAGATCTGGTAAATGTTAATTTTATCCTTCATGTCAACTAAGCCCCTCCTAGCTGAGGGCCAGGAGCTGAAACTCAACCCCTGCAACCACACATAGGCAAATATAGTCACGGACTACCTAAACCAGCCTGGTTGGTACCAGAGACACACACAATGGAAATAAGTCATTTTGACTGTTTTTGGTTGACCCTGGAGGGTAATTTACACTATGTATGATAATTGTATTAATGTGTACCTGTGTCTAAATAACCTTACACTATATTGACATCTCTCTCCTGCCCCTCACAGACACGTATATGGACCAGTAACCTCCTCGTCTAACTCACTAATGTGGAGATACATGTCAGCTGCCCGTCAAGGCTTTGCCTCACCTATACAAACCTGCCTGGCTGCCTTCCCTACCTGCCCTCTGGCTGCCAGCCAAGTCTTGGACATGTCAGTCCTAAAAGTATGGAAATTCATTACCACAAAATTCAATGTGAATTTATATTGAAAGGAATGTAGATTACGTGTATATCACATACACAATGTGTATAGAGTGGTATGATGTTTTCTGACAGTGATGTTAGCTGAGGTGTCGTTAACTCATTCTTTTGGGGTCGACTCTGAGAATATTTCAATTTGTTTTGATGTGTTGGTAAGGTTAAGGTGGTACCTGGTGGGTGGTAGACAGTCAGGGTTGGTTCTGTTAGGGGAAGATATGTCTGGTTTCTTAGATCAAGAACCCTTCACCTGATTCAAGAGGACTTCACCTGATTCAAGAGAACTTCACCTGATTTAAGAGGACTGATGTTGTAGTGGCCAGGCTTAGGCTTGGCTACAAGTACTTCTGGCAGTTTGGGAGATACACAGATGATGATCAAACTAAATGCAAATTATGTGATCAGGCATATGGTCACTGTCTTGAACACTATGTGCTGAATTGTCCACTTATTGAGGAATATAGAGATAGACAGTATAATAACCTATGTGACATGTCAAGATATCTTATTAGTGAAGGTAGGATACCACTTATTCTAAGCAAATTTCCTAAATTTGCTTTTAACAGATAAGTAAACTGTAGATATAAATCCAAATTAATTTCCATGAACGTGCCTATCTGTGCTCATGATAATGCGAGCACAGATGGGCATGTTTGTGGAGCAACTTGCAATGTGAATAGACTGACTGATGTTGTAGTGGCCAGGCTTAGGCTTGGCTACAGGTACTTCTGACAGTTTGGGAGACACAGATGATGATCAAACTAAATGCAAATTATGTGATCAGGCATATGGTCACTGTCTTGAACACTATGTGCTTAATTGTGCACTTATTGAGGAATATAGAGATAGACAATATAATAACCTATGTGACATGTCAAGATATCTTATTCATGAAATAAGATACCTGCTTGTAACAGATAATTGAAATGTAGATATAAACCCAAATGTACAATTGTTAACCCCTTTGGGGCCTAGTGCCTAGGCCTTTGTGTATCCATATGCTCTTGCGCTACCGTCCACAGGATGGATAGGGGTGCACACAACCAGCCACTCGGTGGCAAAATCTAAAAAATCTTTAAGAGGACTTCACCTGATTCAAGACGACTTCACCTGATTCAAGAATTCTTCATCGTGAAGACACCTGGTGTTCATTGGATATATACACTGAGAGGTGTATGTCTCTCTGTGTATATACACTGAGAGGTGTATATCAGTGTATATACATTAATCAGTATTTTAGGTATTAAAGTATTCTTGACTGGTGGTGTACAGGTGATATGCAGCCTTAATGACCCTCGTGTAGTAGATAGACTTTAAACCCCATTAACCAATAAATTATGCTCCCATACCCTTTTTTATTTTTCCTTGATGAATAAGACACATGTGAAACACATTTTTATCTTTATTTACGAAACGTTTCGCCCACATAGCAGGCGTTTTCAGTCGACTACTGATGTGGCTGTTTTTTTCGGGTTCTTGCTCTTAATAAAAGCGTATGTTCACTTTTGCTGAGACATATTGCCATACCTTGAGCACAGACATGTCAATAACGTCATGAGCACGCACAGGACACTTGGGGTAGAGAAGGGAGCAGTTTCCAATGGGTGAGGTGAGGCCTTGACGTGCAGCTGACATGTACCTCCACATCAGTGAGTCGTCAGTCATGCTCACCGGCCCGTTAACAAGCCTGTGGATACAAGATAAGAACTTTAGAAAGGAGGAACACTGCACCAGGCCTACTGGGCCATACTAGGCAAGTTTTTCTCAGACCCAAATATATGCCCAACCCATTATCAATGTTACCCAAGAAATAGGCCTAACCCTATTAACCCATGTGCAAGTACCACTCAAATCCATCCCCTCTCACTCATGTACAAGTCCCACTCAACTCCAACCCCTCTCACGCATAAATCTATTAAAAACTGCACCAAATCCAAACTGTCATATAAACCATGAATAAATCGTTTAGAAAAACCCACAAGTGTATAAATGAGACACATGTGTAACATCTGGGTATCTTTATTCTGGAAACGTTCCTCCACACAGTGGCTTCTTCAGTCTAATGTAGAAAAAGGTGAAATAAGAGGAGGAGTTTGAGGTAATCAGTCCCTCAACCTGGAGTCCATCAAGACTGATTGACTGAACAGTATCTGATGGGCAAAGAAAGTGTCAGTATCCGATGACACGGCCTTCATCTCACCTGAGTTCCTTCATGAAGACCTGGCTGACAGGCAGGAAAGTGTCAGGGTCAGCTGTCAGCTCACAGATCAGTCGCTCCTGACACGACAGCACCGGCAGCTGTTAGGAAGCAATATTGACCATCAAACAATATAAATTTACAAAGACTTACATGAATTTCTTTTAGTACTATCAACATTTATCCATACACATGCCAGACATATTTTAGATTTTTGTTTATATCTATCTATCTATCTATCTATCTATCTATATATATATATATATATATATATATATATATATATGCAAAAAGATCACAGTAATCAGGTGATATCAAAATAGTAAAATGACTCACTATGAAATAGAATTAGTTGTGACTCACATATAGTGAATCTATAAGGAAACATGACAAGAGACTTAAGGGTGAGACAACTCACAGTCACACCTAACAAAGACAACACTACAGTACATCGCACACTCTTGAAGAGGAAAACAAGAAGGACTGAAACTTCCCAAGATAAATTAGTCCATTATCATTAAATTCTTCCCAAATTTTATTAATTATAAAGAATCCACTTATATAAACCAAAGAATATCATATTATTTTCAAAACTGCTTTAATGAAACATGATTCTATTATATTCTTCAACATGGACTTGCTTGATACTAACCTTCAGCATTTTGAAAATCTGATGGTTAAAGTCTTCACAGTGAGCATTAGAATCTTGTCCAGTTCTAATGCATTTATGTTGTTTAGATCTTAGTTCAAGACTTTTACAGTTTGACCATAATAAACTTTATCGCATATTTTACAGGGAATCTTATAGACACATCCGTCAGGGACAACCAACCTTATTCAACCAAAAATATGTTGGTTCTCCCTACCATGAAAACTTGGTTGATATGCCTTCCTTTCTTAAGAATTTTAATATCAAAGTTGTATTTAAAAATCTTGATACAGTAAAAGACTTTGATAAAAAATTTCCAAAATGCTGACGGATGTGTCTATAAGATTCCCTGTAAAATATGCGATAAAGTTTATTATGGTCAAACTGGTAAAAGTCTTGAACTAAGATTAAAACAACATAAATATAGCATTAGAACTGGACAAGATTCTAATGCTCTATTTATTCATGTGAGAGACTTTAACCATCCAATTGATTTTCAAAATGCTGAGAAGGTTGTATCAAGCAAGTCCATGGTTGAGAGGAATATAATAGAATCATGTTTCATTAAAAGCAGTTTTGAAAATAATATGAATATTTCTTTTGGTTTATATAAATTGGATTCTTTTATAATTAATAAAATTTGGGAAGAATTTAATGATAAATTGACTAATCTTAATTCTTGGGAAGAGTTTCAGGTCCTTTCTTGTTTTTCCTCTTCACAGAGTCGTGCGATGTTACGCTACTGTGAGGTGTTGTCTTTGTTAGTGTGATGTGACTGTGAGGTGTAGTCTCACCCCTTATATAAGTCCTCTTGTCATGTTTCCTTTTATAGTTCCTTGATAATGTGAGTAGTCACGAAAGCGCTTGGAATTCCTCTATTTTTTCATAGTGGTTGTTTTGCTATATATATATATATATATATATATATATATATATATATATATATATATATATATATATATATAAGAACATAAGAACATAAGAAAGGAGGAGCACTGCAGCAGGCCTGTTGGCCCATACTAGGCAGGTCCTTCACAATCCGTCCCACTAACAGAATATTTGCTCAACCAAATTTTCAATGCTACCCAAGAAATAAGCTTTGACAATTCTACCCACTCATGCGCGAGTCCCACTCAAATCCAACCCTCTCACTCATGAATTTATCCAACCTAAATTTGAAACTACCCAAGGTCCTAGCTTCAATAACCCTACTAGGCAGACTGTTCCACTCATCAACTACCCTATTTCCAAACCAATACTTTCCTATATCCTTTCTAAATCTAAACTTATCTAACTTGAATCCATTATTGCGGGTTCTCTCTTGGAGAGATATCCTCAAGACCTTATTTATATCCCCTTTGTTATCACCCATTTTCCACTTGTATACCTCGATCATGTCTCCCTCATTCTACGTCTTACAAGTGAATGTAATTTTAGGGTCTTCAATCTTTCTTCGTAAGGAAGATTTCTAATGCTATGTATTAATTTAGTCATTCTACGCTGAATGTTTTCTAACGAATTTATGTCCATTCTGTAATATGGAGACCAAAACTGAGCTGCGTAATCTAGGTGAGGCCTTACTAATGATGTATAAAGCTGTAATATAACCTCTGACTTCTGTTGCTAACACTTCTTGATATAAATCCCAGTAATCTATTTGCCTTATTACGTACGCTTAGGCATTGCTGTCTTGGTTTAAGGTTGCTGCTTACCATCACCCCCAAGTCCTTCTCGCAATCTGTATGGCTAAGTTCTACGTTATTTAACTTATAAGTGCTTGGGTTATGGACACTCCCGAGCTTCAGAACCTTGCATTTATCTACATTGAACTGCATCTGCCACTTTTCTGACCACGAATTAAGTTTGTCTAAATCTTCCTGAAGTTCTATGACATCTATGTTTGAATCAATTATCCTACCTATCTTCGTGTCGTCGGCGAATTTGCTCATATCACTAGTAATTCCTCATCAAGGTCATTGATATATATTATAAATAACAATGGGCCTAAGACTGATCCCTGTGGAACACCACTTGTTACAAGTCCCCATTCGGATTTAACCCCATTTATGCACACTCTCTGCTTCCTATTGGTGAGCCATGACTCGATCCATGACAGCACTTTTCCCCCAATGCCATGAGCTGCCACTTTCTTTAACAGTCTCTGGTGCGGTACTCTATCAAAAGCCTTACTAAAGTCTAAAAAAAAGCCTTACTAAAGTCTACCCATATATTCGTATGTTAGGATGCTTTGTAAAGGTTGGGACTACCACTGACAGCCACCACTAACAACCACCACCACTAACAACCACCACCACTAACAACAACCACTAACTACCTGCAGGTGATCAAAGTAGAGAGAGAGTCTGATCAGAGCATCCTTGTAGGCAGCATCCCACACCAGATCCTCAGCCATCAGATCTCCTCCCATCAGGGTGCCGAGGTGCAGGGCCCGCCCATCAGAGTCTGATTTATCAATGGTGGGCAGGATCAGAGAGAAGGGCATGTTGAACATGAAGCCTGGAGAAGGACCCGAACATTCCCAAGTGGCATGAAAAATATTGGGACAGTAATGTTTTTTTTTACTAAGAAAGAGAAGGTTTGTTTATATTGTGTGTTCATGGTGGGTTAATAACCCAGGATAACCCAGGATACCCTAGGATAACCCAGGATACACAGGTATTGTGGTGCCATCCTGGAGGAGGACTTAAGTCCTCCTCCAGGACAACATTCGACTAATTCTCGATAATAATAATAATAATAATAATAATAATAATAATAATATATTTTAAAACACGTACTATATTATAATTATTATTATCATTATCATCATCACCATGGAGAAGCTCTAAACACGTACGAGTCAAGTAACAGCTAGGGAATGGGTAGCCCCAGTTCCTTGAATCAAGAACCATTCACCAGGATCAAGGTGATGGGTAGACTTACCTAGAGTGATGGGTAGACTTACCTAGGGTGATGGGTAGACTGACCTAGGGTTATGGGTAGACTGACCTAGAGTGATGGGTAGACTTACCTAGGGTGATGGGTAGACTGACCTAGGGTGATGGGTAGACTGACCTAGAGTGATGGGTAGACTTACCTAGGGTGATGGGTAGACTGACCTAGAGTGATGGGTAGACTTACCTAGGGTGATGGGTAGACTGACCTAGGGTGATGGGTAGACTGACCTGGAGTGATGGGTAGACTGACCTGGAGTGATGGGTAGACTTACCTAGGGTGATGGGTAGACTGACCTAGAGTGATGGGTAGACTTACCTAGGGTGATGGGTAGACTGACCTAGAGTGATGGGTGGACTTACCTAGAGTGATGGGTGGACTTACCTAGAGTGATGGGTGGACTGACCTAGGGTGATGGGTAGACTGACCTAGAGTGATGGGTAGACTTACCTAGGGTGATGGGTAGACTGACCTAGAGTGATGGGTAGACTTACCTAGGGTGATGGGTAGACTGACCTAGGGTGATGGGTAGACTGACCTAGAGTGATGGGTAGACTTACCTAGGGTGATGACTGGTGGAGACTGACCTTTTGATACTAGGTGATGGGTAGACTGACCTAGAGTGATGGGAGATTACCTAGGTATTACTGACCTAGGGTGATGGGTAGACTGACCTAGGAGTGAATGGGTGGAGACTTACCTAGGTGATGGGTGACTACCTAGGTGATGGGTGACTTACCTAGAGTGATGGGGTAGGACTACCTAGAGTGATGGGTGGACTTACCTAGGTGATGGGCTAGACTGACCTGAGAAGTGATGGGTAGAACTTACCTAGGTGATGGGTAGACCATTCACACCAGCCTGAGTGATGGGTGACTACTAGGTGATGACTTACCTAGGTGATGGGTGACTTACTCTAGAGTGATGGGTGGATTTACTACAGAGTGATGGTGCCCACTTATCTCCAGAGAATGGGTGGACTTACCTAGAGTGAGCAGATAGGATCTCTACCTAGGAGTGATGGGTGCCGCAGTGTTGATAAAAGCAAATCGCTTATCTCTCTCACCCATCTCTCCAGACACCATCACCACCATCACCACCGCCATCACCACCACCTGCATCATCACAGCTGGTCCCACGCACCTCACCATCTAGAGTAGCAACACAGGGTAAAGTAAACCATCGAATCACCTGACTTTACTACAGACGTTTCGTCCCTCCGACTTTGATTTTCCAATGCAATACAAATATTATATCATGAAGAACAATGACAGATGAGGTTATCAGTCCCTCACCCTTGATGTGAGGTTATCAGTCCCTCAGCCTTGATGTGAGGTTATCAGTCCCTCACCCTTGATGTGAGGTTATCAGTCCCTCAGCCTTGATGTGAGGTTATCAGTCCCTCACCCTTGATGTGAGGTTATCAGTCCCTCACCCTTGATGTGAGGTTATCAGTCCCTCACCCTTGATGTGAGGTTATCAGTCCCTCACCCTTGATGTGAGGTTATCAGTCCTCACCTTTGATGTGAGGTTATCAGTCCTCACCCTTGATGTGAGGTTATCAGTCCCTCACCCTTGATGTGAGGTTATCAGTCCCTCAGCCTTGATGTGAGGTTATCAGTCCTTCCACCTTAATATGTATGTATATAGGGGCGCCACGAGTACACTAAGAGACAACACAATAAGTGTCAGGGGCCCAAGACTGTTCAGCTGCCTCCCAGCATACATAAGGGGGATTACCAATAGACCCCTGGCTGTTTTCAAGACCCCTGGCTGTCTTCAAGACCCCTGGACTGTCTTCAAGACCCCTGGACTGTCTTCAAGACCCCTGGCTGTCTTCAAGAGGGAGCTGGACAGGCACCAAAAGTCAGTACCTGACCAGCCGGGCTGTGATTCCAACGTTGGTTTACGTATGACCAGCAGTTACAGCCTGGCTGATCAGGTCCTGATCCACCAGGAGGCCTGGTCACAGACAAGGCCACGGGGACGTTGACCCCGAAACCCTCTTCAGGTATATATATATATATATATATATATATATATATATATATATATATATATATATATATATATATATATATGGAGAAGGTAGAGCATCAAGAGACATGCATTACAGCATACATATATGTATGTACATAACAGCATATATGTATGCAGGTCGTGTCGAGGGTGGACATGGGGAATGTGAGGACAGGTTCAAGAGAGAATCTGGCCAGCCCACGTAACCGGCATTACAGTGTGTGTTTGTGAGTGTGTATGTATGTGTATATATATATTTTGGAGACGTTTCGCCAGTCATTGGATTCGTCAGTGCAATGCAAAGAAGAATGGTGGAAGATGGGGAGGATGAGGTAATCAGTCCCTCATCCCTGAGTCATGTTTGATGGAATGAATGAACACATCGACTTCAGGCTGAGGGACTGATTACCTCAAACTCCTCCTCATCTTCCACCATTCTTCTCTGTATCGGACTGAAGAAACCACTGGCTGGCGTAACATTTCAAGACCATATATACCCAAATATTTCACAAGTGTCTCATTCATCAAGGTGTATGTCTCTCAGTGTATATACACTGAGAGGTGTATGTCTCTCAGTGTATATACACTGAGAGGTGTATGTCTCTCAGTGTATATACACTGAGAGGTGTATGTCTCTCAGTGTATATACACTGAGAGGTGTATGTCTCTCAGTGTATATACACTGATAGGTGTATGTCTCTCAGTGTATATACACTGAGAGGTGTATGTCTCTCAGTGTATATACACTGAGAGGTGTATGTCTCTCAGTGTACATACACTGAGAGGTGTATGTCTCTCAGTGTATATACACTGGTAATTTACAATAATCAGTATTTTAGGTATTAAAGTATTCTTGACTGGTGGTGTACAGGTGACATGCAGCCTTAATGACCCTCGTGTAGTAGATAGACTTTAATGACCCTCGTGTAGTAGATAGACTTTGAACCCCATTAACCAACCAACCAGCCTTAATGACCCTCGTGTAAAAGATATATTTTAATGACCCTCATATAATAGATAGATCTTAGTCACCCTCGCGTAGTAAATATACTTTAATGACCCTCGTGGAGTAGATAAACTTTCAACCTAATAACTCAGTCAACCTAAAAGATAAAAACCTAACCACAGTTACTAACGAGACAAGAAAGAAACGCGTTTAGAGTTGAGGTTGATGATGTCCAGAGCCACGTTCCAGCACGGTGTCAGAGAGCCACGTTCCAGCACGGTGTCAGAGAGCCACGTTCCAGCACGGTGTCAGAGAGCCACGTTCCAGCACGGTGTCAGAGAGCCACGTTCCAGCACGGTGTCAGAGAGCCACTTCCTTCAAGGTGTCAGAGAGCCACCTTCCAGCACGGTGTCACAGCTAGGACTGACACTGCGTCACCAGCATCCTGCATTCACCCACACAAACATCTGTGCTGATCCTCTCTACTACCCTGTTTCCAGGCTATATCCTGCATGTTTCTTGCCTGCTTCCTGCTCTGTTTCTTCTCTATATCCTGTCCTGTTTCCTGACTATATACTTCTCTGTTACTTATCTCTGTCTCTCAGTGTTTCTTCCTATATCTCACTGTGCTTATTGCCTATATCCTGCTCTCTTTCTTGTCTATATCATGTCCCTTTTCTTACCTATATCCTGTCCTCTTTCTCCTCTATATCCTGCCCTCTTGTTTTCAGCTTGCACTCCTGTCGAATTCTCGAGAGATTATTTTTGCAGTACTCACCTGTGTGTGGTTGCAAGGGTCGAATCACAGCTCATGCCCCTGCCTCTCTGCTATAACAGTGCATGTGTTGGCGATCTGTAGACCGGTGTTTGGTACACGATTTGCTGGTGTTGTCTGGGTTGCACACAGATGCTTGTTCTTGTTCAATTGTGGAGAGATTCCCCTCGGTTTCTCCCACGTAAATATTGGTACAACCTCCACACGGTGTGATATGAAGTTTGCTTTACTGCTGAGTGTGTTGTACTTATTTTCCTGGTAAGGTCACTGGTGGTAGCTTCGAGGGTGTCCCATCTAGAATGAGCTTACCTAATATCATTGTTTATTTATCATCCAGAGAAAAATTAAGAAACTAATTTTCTTTCTAGTGAAATTGCTGATAGAGTTTTGGAATCTTCAAGTAGAAAGAGAATAAACTGTAATGTACAGGAAGATACTGTAATGTACAGGAAGGTACTGTAATGTACAGAAAGGTACTGTAATGTGTTTGCGATATTTTTTGTAACTTTATTCATGTCTACATAAATAACTAATTACGACTGTAACCAGATATAAACATTTAAATAGTTCATTACCACTGTAATAAACTATTCACATGTTAGTGGAAAGTGTTTCGGGGGTCAACGCCCCCGCTACCCAATCCATGACCAGGCCTCGTGGTGGATCAGGGCCTGATCAACCATGCTGTTACTACTGGTCGCACGCAAACCGATGTAGGAACCACAGTCCAGCTGGTCAAGTACTGACTTTATATGTTTATCCAGTTCCCTCTAAAAGACAGCTAGGGATCTTGAAGACAGCCAGGGGTCTTGAAGACAGCCAGGGCTTTTGAAGACAGTCAGGGGTCTTGAAGACAGCCAGGGGTCTTGAAGACAGCTAGGGGGTCTTGAATGTCGTGTGGATTTGTTAAGTAGATATAAGAGATAGAAATACACTCGTTGGGTGTCTTGGTAGCGTATGATATGGCGAGTAGTGGAGAACCCAGAGCCTTACTTTTGTCCAGCCTAGGTCTAACGGGAACTGAGGGGGAACGCTGTGGCCTACGGCCCACACGTGATGGGTTTCGTGACGTCATAGATAGCCAGGGATCGTCTCTATAAAGTATACTACACAAGTACACAGTACTACTGACATGAAGACAGCCAGGGGTCTTGAAGATAGCTAGGGGTCTTGAAGACAGCCTGGGGTCTTGAAGTTAGCTATGGGGTCTTGATGACATCTAGGGGTCTTGAAGACAGCCAGGGGTCTTGAAGACAGCCAGGGTCTTGAAGACAGCTAGAGGTCTTGAAGACAGCAAGGGGTCTTGAAGACAGCTAGGAGTCTTAAAGACAGCCAGGGGTCTTGAAAACAGCTAGGGGTTTTTGAAGACAGCCAGGGGTCTTGAATACAGCCAGGGGTTTATTGGTAATCCACCTTATGTATGGTGGGAGGCAATTGAACAATCTCCACTTCCAAAGAAATGACATCTTTGATGATTTTGTTAGTGTCCCGTAGCTGGGTTGGTAGCTCATTCAGCTAACACACTGAGGTCCGTGGTTCGATCCCCGGTACAGGTGGAAACATTTGGGCGTGTTTCCTTAAGACACTTGCTGTCCATGTTCACCTATCAGTAAAATGGGTACCTGGGTGTTAACATACGGGTGTGGCTGCATCCTGGGGGACAAAATCAAAATAATGTGCCAGAAATACTCTGAATAACCAGAGGCTTTCTATATAGTGTTCTTGATATCAGCTATGGTCTGTATACGTTTCATCATGTATTTGTAGAAATAATATTAATATCTGACTTTACTGGGTTATCCTGGGTTACTAACTGGCAGGGTTAATAATACCAACAAAAACTTCTTTACACATAGTGGATAAATTGGGTTATTCTGGGTTACTAAGCCACAGGGTTAATAATCCTATTGAAATGTTCGGCTTAGTCTTGCATGCCTGAGCTGCTAGGCACTGTGCCTCTATACAGGATCTGTGCCTCTATACAGGTACTGTGCCTCCCTATACAGGCACTGTGCCTCTCTATACAGGCACTATACCTCTATATATAGACACTGTGCCTCTATACAGGCACTGTACCTCTATATATAGGCATTAAGCCTCTCTATACAGTCACTGTGCCTCTCTATATAGGCACTGTGCCTCACTATATGGGCGCTGTGCCTCTCTATATGGGCACTGTGCCTCTCTATACAGGCACTGTGCCTCTCTATATAGACACTGCCTCTCTATACAGGCACTGTACCTCTCTATACAGGCACTGTGCCTCTCTATATAGGCACTGTGTCTCTCTATATAGGCACTGTGCCTCTCTATATAGGCACTGTGTCTTTCTATATAGTCACTGTGCCTCTCTATACAGGCACTTACATTATTAGGGACGACCTAAGGGTCACAAGAAAGACTAAGCCACACTTCTTGGCTTTCCTGGGTCACCCTGGGTTATTAATACTCCACGGTTGATGAATTTTGCCTGGTGGCAAAAGCTCTCGCTTCCCACGGTGAGGGTCTGGGGTCGATTCCCGGCGGAGGGGTGGAAACATCGGACGTGTTTCCTTACACAGGTTGTCTATGTTCCCCCATCAGTAAAATGGGTACCTGTGTGTTAGTCGACTGGTGTGGGTCGCATCCTGGGACAAAACTGCCTGAAATGCTCTGCATAACAAGCGGCTTTCTATATAGTAGTATGTCATTGATGTCAGCTATGGTCTGTATACCTTGAACATGTACTTGTAGTAAATCAAAATATTATTATTATAATTGCGACACTTTCACATACAATAACACAAATACATGAGTTAACCCTAAAGAAAATTAAACCATTTTCTATGAAGAATTTTTATTGGTAAACTCTTGTATATTTTATTAATACATTTTTGTTTAGTTTTCATATTAGTTTATTCTCTTGCCTTATACCTAATCTTTTATTCATTTTTATTAATCTACAAATAAGGGTTTATAATGATAATGTCTCAGTGCAAATACACTGAGAGACATACACCTCTCAGTGTATATGCACTAGAGGAAGACACACACACACACATACATACAAGCTAGTGTCAAATCGACAGTGCCTAGGACAAAATGTAACTAACACTAAGAGACATACACCTCTCAGTTTATCCACCTCATCGTCTTAAAGAATTGAGAGTTTAAGAAGAGTAAGAACAAGGAAGGGAAATAAGAACACAGCAGGTGTAACGGAGCTTTGAGTCAACACTACCCCACCTTAACCTTGAACCCTGAACACCCAACCCAACCTGCCCACCCCTGCACACCCTGCCCACCCTTTGCACACCCCAGCCAACCCCAGCACACCCCAGCCCACCCTGCCAACACCTGCCCACTCCCCGAGCACCTGAGAGCACCCACCTCACACCATACCAGTCACCCAGCTCACCCAGCTCACCCAGCGTCACCCAGCATCACCCAGCGTCACCCAGCATCACCCAGCGTCACCCAGCATCACCCAGCGTCACCCAGCGTCACCCAGCGTCACCCAGCATCACCCAGCGTCACCCAGCGTCACCCAGCGTCACCCAGCATCACCCAGCGTCACCCAGCGTCACCCAGCATCACCCACCGTCACCCAGCATCACCCAGCGTCACCCAGCATCACCCACCGTCACCCAGCATCACCCAGCGTCACCCAGCGTCACCCACACATACCTGGTTTCAAAACGTCTCAAAATGGATTCAAATCTTTCAATTTCTTTTGCCATTTTCATTAAATATTCTCAATGAGTCCTTCTGAGCATTTTCTATATCACGTTTATTTCTCCACGTATTCTTCGTATGAATATATATACATACACATACACACACACACACAACACACACACACACACACACACACACACACACACACACACACACACACACACACACACACACACACACACATATATATATATATATATATATATATATATAGGAAGGGGTCCACCTCTGGTGTAAATTGTGGGACCCATTGCCTCGGAGAAGTGGATAAAAAGGCTTCAAGGAAGAATATTTAGATTTCTTTCTGAAGCCATTTGAATATTCCACTTCCCCTACCACCCCATCATTTTTATACAAACTTTATTTCAAGACAAAATACATTGACAAAATACATTGACAAGAATACAATAGGGAGTAAAACAACATAGATAACAACTCAGAGCTACATGTCAAATACTTCGTCCAGCTCCCCGGCAGTGGGCCGCGTGCCCAGAACACTGCAGGCATTTTCCCTCTGGATCGCCACACTGAGTCTCTGAAAGAGGAAGCTGGTCGCTCTGTGGTCCCTGGTTTCTATGATGAGTTTCTCACCCAACTCTTTGAGAAACTTTAGAGCACACTTGCCCCACGCTCTAAGGGTCTCCGACCTTATTGGGATGAAGTTATAGCAAGGGCCTTCATATTTGCGAGTCTTCTGGGTTTCTCTGTGGCTGGCAGCTCCACCCCCTTCGGCAGCGGAGTATGGCAAGTAGGTGTCTGCCATTGTGGCAGCATAGGTGTAGTCCCAAGCAATCTGCTTACCATCCTTCCAGGGTAGCATAGTGGCTCCATCAGGACGCTTTTGACTTCCATCAGACCTCTGCACTTGGGGTTCCCGTTGAGCTGGGCAACGGGCCGTGGCGAGGCTTCTCTTTATGATGTCGCTGACCTCCTCATGTCTAGCATACTTCCCTTCTGATGTGTGACACACGAGACCATGAAGTCCGAATTGATCGGCCGTCGCCCTGCCGCAAATACACCTATGTTCGGTGAGTATGGGGGCGGCTAGGCGAAGAGCAACACCAATCAGAATGGCCTGTGGGTCGAGTCGAGTCCCCAGAGAGGAATTGGGAACAGCTAGAAGGAAATCTCCGTTATAGATAAATGTGCATAATGAAGGATTGTGGTTGTATGAATAAGGATAATTGATTGTGGGCAATTGATTGTGGTACAGTTTGGGTGAATAGGTCTCATTTATGTGGAATCTGGAGGTGTTGGTCAGGGCTCTTGTCACGAACCTTCGCTATTTTAACCCACTTTCGTACTGTTTTCATTAGTTTTCGTGTATGTAAATTATTCTTTGTAGGCCTGAGAGAAGTGCTGCTCTTGTGGTACACCAAGTTTTGATCCAGAGGAGGATTTAAGCGATGGATTCATGGGTTAAAGAAGGATTCGATCCTGAGCTGACTCTTTAGAGATGCTACTGTTGTTCCCTGTTATGCAATCTGTTGATGCCTCTGTTATTCCTGTTAAGCAGCGTTTCAGTGCCTGGTGAGTAAGACACAGGTGCAACACTTGGGTATCTTTACTGTTAAAACGTTTCGCCCACTCAGCAGGCTTCTTCAGTCGAATACAGGTGATTATTACGCTCTCAGTTATGTTTTTGTTTCCTCCATTATTCCACGTACGTCATTCTTTTACTTATTATTTTAGGTATTAAAGTATTCTTGACTGGTGTTGTACAGGTGACATGCAGTCTTAATGACCCTCGTGTAGTAGATAGACTTTAAACCCCATTAACCAACCAACAAGCCTTAATGACCCTCGTGTAGTAGATAGACTTTAAACCCCATTAACCAACCAACCAGCCTTAATGACCCTCGTGTAGTAGATAGACTTGAAACCTAGCAAACCATACAAACAATTTATATAGCACATCTCTCTTTCTAAGCAAGATATATATTAAATTTTGCTGATAAAAATTGCCAGAGTCTAAGAACAGCCATGTTGATGACACGGTCAGCAGGGAGTGGGCAGCCGGGGTAAGTGCTAGCACATTTCTCCCGGGGCGAAACGAGCCCAGCACCAGCGGCGGATACATAGCGAAACATCAGGCAGTCAGCAGTCGTATTGACTTGTCCTTTCGTCAGCCTGTGAGGATACAACAGTGTATTAGAGTGTATTGAATTGTGTATAAGTCACTGGTATTGTGTATAAGTCACTGATATTTTGTATAATTCACAGGTATTGTGTATAAGTCACCGGTATTGTGTATAAGTCACCGGTATTGTGTATAAGTCACCGGTATTGTGTATAAGTCACTGGTATTGTGTATAATTCACCGGTATTGTGTATAAGTCACTGGTATTGTATATAAGTCACTGGTATTGTGTACAAGTCACTGGTATTGTGTACAAGTCACTGGTATTGTGTATAAGTCACTGGTATTGTAAGTTGAAGTTTAGTGGCTATGTATATTACTGGCTAGTTTTTTGAATTGTGTTCCATGTACTGATATGGAATGTGCACTTGTACGTGGAGATGTAAGCAAAAATTTTGTACCAGTGCGGTGTATATTAACTCTAACATGTGTGTTATATCATCGTTTGTGCTCTTGTTAGTCCTGAATCCAAATTAACAGGGGCTGAGTACATTGTGTGAGACGAGTCACTGGTATTATGTATAAGTCACTGGTATTTTGTCTAAGTCATTGGTATGGTGTATGTCACGTCACTGGTATTGTGTATATGTCACGTCACTGGTATTGTGTATATGTCACTGAAATTGTGTAATTGTTTAATAAATCAAAATGTTTTACTGTGTGTATTGTGTCTTGATATTGTATATTTGTTTTTATTATCTTGTAAAATTTTCAAGTCACAATGTGATGACCTATGGTGCTATGGTACTATGGTGCTATGGTGGGTTAGTGATGGCCTTGTGTGCGAGGATAGGTCACGTGACCATAGGCACATGACCTTAAATAGGTGTTGAAACAGTGACTTCAGTGAGAGGGCAGTGATAGCGTCAGGTTTGTACTGGCCTCTGGTATTGTTCAGATTTTGATGGTGCGTCTGTATCCATTGCAGTGTTGTTTGAGTTCCCTCGTGAAGATCAGAGGTGATTGGGAGTGTTACCTGATTTCCTTTAAGAAGATCTGAGTGATGGTTCAAGACTGACAGTACCTGAGTTCCTTCATGAAGATCTGACTGATGGGGAAGAAAGTGTCAGGGTCAGCTGTCAGCTCACAGATCAGTCGCTCCTGACACGACAGCACCGGCAGCTGTCAGGAAGTAATAAATACTTTATTAGTGTAATATTCATTCCTCGGTGTATATACACTGAGAGTTATATGCCTCTCAGTGCATATACACTGAGAGGTTCATGTCTCTCAGTGTATATACACTGAGAGACATGAACCTCTCAGTGTATATGCACTGAGAGGTGTATATCTCTCAATGTATATACACTGAGAGGTGTATGTGTGTCTCAGTGTATATACACTGAGTATATACACTACTACAGTGTATATACACTACTACCACCACTACCACTACTACTAGTACTACTACTGCCACCACCACCCCTACTACCACTACTATAACAATCAACCAACAATCATAGCTCCACCACCACCATCTATCTATCTCACAGCCACTCAAGTTACCTCAAGATGATCAAAGTAGACAGACAGTTTACTCAAGGATCCTACATAGGCAGGATCCCAGTAGAGATCCTCGGCCCTCACCTCAGGATCTTTCAGGATCCCGAAGGATCGACCATTGACAGGAGCCAGTGTTGGCAGGGCGATTGACAGCGGCATGAACAACAGGAAAGCTGACAAAATGGAATAAAATATAGTGTCAGCTTTCTTATAAAGCTTCTCCATATACCGTCAGCTCTCTTATAAAGCTTATCTATATATTGTCAGAGAGACAGAAACAAAGAAACATCTAGACTAACACCATATCCCCTCTAAAATCAGGCATAATCACAGATAACACCACAGACCACTACTCAACCTTTCTCATAACCCACCTAGGTAAATTGCCCCAAGACACTACTAAAGTTACCTTCAGACTATATAACGAGACAGCTGTTAATAACTTCAGGCTGGTCAAACCTAACCAGTCTGATAAGAAGGTCAAAAAAATTGCGTTATGAGAACAGATTACATAACTTTAAAGGAGATATGAAAAAAGACCTGGAAAACCTTATCTGAAATTCTAGGAGCTAAAAAAATATCCAAAAACAGAACAATCAAACTAACAAAACCAGATGAACCCCTACTCCCACCGACTGAAACAGCAAACAGACTCAATGTTTTCTTCTCCACCATAGGAAAAACCTAGCGAGCAGAATCCCAAGCTCAAACACCCAATCAAAAGACTACCTCACTGGCACCTACCCGAATACACTATTCTTAGCTCCGACCAACCCAACACAAGTCTCACTCATCATCAACACTCTTAAAACAAGGCAGGAAATTTAAATAATTTACCACCTTTTATGTACAAAAAAAACTTCACAAGTACTGTCACCAATTATTGCAACACTCTTTAACAAATCCATCGAATCCTCCACCTTCCCAGCAATTCTCAAAATAGCGAGGGTCACTCCGATACATGAAGGAGGAGATCAAGCAGACCTGAATAACTATAGGTTAATATCTAACTTACCCCTTCTCTCTAAAATCTTTGAAAAATTAATTCATAGGCAGATCTATTCCTACCTCGTCTCCCACAACATACTCAATCCCTGTCAGTTTGGATTCAGGCCTAATAAAAACACGAATGATGCGATTATACACATGCTAGAACTAATTTACACCACTCTCGAGAAAAAAGAAGTCCCACTGGGCATCTTCATTGATTTACGTAAAGCTTTTGATACAGTCGACCAAGATTTGTTGCACATAAAATTAACACACTATGGTATAAGAGGGCACTCCCTCAACTACCTAAAGTCATACCTTAGCAACAGAAGCCAATATGTGTACACAAATGGAGCTAACTCTTCCACACAACCAATTACAGTCGGGGTACCACATGGAAGTGTCCTTGGCCCACTTCTCTTTCTCATTTACATCAATGACCTACCAAATGCATCTCAACTACTCAAACCCATATTATTTGCAGATAACACTACATACGTCTTCTCTCACCCATGCCCAGTCACACTAGCCAACACTAAATGCTGAATTACAGAAAATATCTACCTGGATGATGACTAACAAGCTTACTCTCAATGTTGACAAAACCTATTTCATTCAGTTTGGAAACAGATCTACAAATGTTCCACTTAACATAATGATAAACGGATCACTTGTCACAAGATTCACAGAGGGAAAATTCTTAGGAATCCACCTTGACAGTGGCCTCAAATTTCAGACACATATACAACAAATCTCCAAGAAAATCTCTAAGACTGTAGGCATACTATCAAAGATACGGTACTATATTCCACAACCAGCTCTTCTTGGCCTGTATCACTCACTCATTTACCCCCATTTCACCTATGGAATTTGTGCATGGGGCTCAACAACAATAAACTATCTCAGACCATTAATAACCCAGCAAAAGTCTGCAGTCAGAATGATAACAAATTCCTACTCCACACAACATACTCCACCAATATTCAAAAGTCTAAACTTACTCACCATAAAGAACATCCATACTTATTATTGTGCCTACTACATACATAGAACTACACTCAAATATAAACCCTCCGCTCAAACTTCTCCTGACCAACCTTAACAGGACACACGACCATAACACAAGACACAGATCACTCTTTGATGTTCCCCGTGTCCATCTCACACTATGTAAAAACTCTATGCACATAAAGGGCCCAAAAATTTGGAATTCAGTTCAAGACTCTTCTTAAAAACCACCTACTCACCAAAACTAAATAGTACTCAGTACTTAACCTTACCAACAAAGCTACCAAATCACTCTCCACCGCCTCAAGTTATGATTGCTCACTGTGTTACTCCCCGAGCCTCAGAACCCCAAAAGTAAATGCTCAGAGTACAATAAATTCTCATATTTTAGCCTAATGCAAATGTTGAATAACATATATTTGATAGACGTATAACCTATTGCATAATTAGTGCAACCTGATCAAGCTATGTTTTGCACGTCTAGTGCATAGTGATAGTGGCTCTTTGCACTGCAAATCATTATTGTAATTACACACTGTAACTACCTTGTCAATCACATTGTAAACTTGAAAAGAAATAAAAATCTGAATCTGAGAGAGAGAGACTTACTCAGTGCTAAAGGATAAGTTGGATTGACGAAGAAATATCTCTCCTCCCTATCTCTTCCAGCATCTCCCAACGTCTCCCAGTGTCTTCCAGCATCTCCCAGCGTCTCCCAGTGTCTTCCAGCATCTCCCAACGTCTCCCAGTGTCTTCCAGCATCTCCCAGCGAATCCCAGCCTCTTCCGGTGTCTCCAGACGCAGACTCCAGCAGCAGCAGCAGCAGCAGCGTCATCTGCAGACATCATCAAAATTTATATCTAGAAACATTGTGGCATTTATGTCTGAAATCCTCAGAGCTTAGCTTGTAAATGAGCTGAGGAAGGATAATAGAGCTTATCTTGTAAATGAGCTGAGGAAGGATAATAGAGCTTAGCTTGTAAATGAGCTGAGGAAGAATACTAGAGCTTAGCTTGTAAATGAGCTGAGGAAGGATAATAGAGCTTAGCTTGTAAATGAGCTGAGGAAGGATAATAGAGCTTATCTTGTAAATGAGCTGAGAAAGGATAATAGAGCTTAGCTTGTAAATGAGCTGAGGAAGGATAATAGAGCTTATCTTGTAAATGAGCTGAGGAAGGATAATAGAGCTTATCTTGTAAATGAGCTGAGGAAGGATAATAGAGCTTAGCTTGTAAATGAGCTGAGGAAGGATAATAGAGCTTAGCTTGTAAATGAGCTGAGGAAGGATAATAGAGCTTATCTTGTAAATGAGCTGAGGAAGGATAATAGAGCTTATCTTGTAAATGAGCTGAGGAAGGATAATAGAGCTTATCTTGTAAATGAGCTGAGGACGGATAATAGAGCTTAGCTTGTAAATGAGCTGAGAAAGGATAATAGAGCTTAGCTTGTAAATGAGCTGAGAAAGGATAATAGAGCTTAGCTTGTAAATGAGCTGAGGAAGGATAACAGAGCTTAGCTTGTAAATGAGCTGAGGAAGGATAATAGAGCTTAGCTTGTAAATGAGCTGAGGAAGGATAATAGAGCTTAGCTTGTAAATGAGCTGAGTAAGGATAATAGAGCTTAGCTTGTAAATGAGCTGAGGAAGGATAATAGAGCTTAGCTTGTAAATGAGCTGAGGAAGGATAATAGAGCTTAGCTTGTAAATGAGCTGAGTAAGGACAATAGAGCTTAGCTTGTAAATGAGCTGAGGAAGGATAATAGAGCTTAGCTTGTAAATTATTAACAAACAACATGAGTAGGTAGTAACGGAATTAACGGTAGTAACGGAATTAACGGTAGTAACGGAATTAACGGTAGTAAAGGAATAGAAAAGATCAACAGCATGGGGTAGCAGCTGCACCCACTACCTCTTTCATACCCCCACACTCCACGCCCACACTCCACGCCCACACTCCACGCCCACACTCCACGCCCACACTCCACGCCCACACTCCACGCCCACACTCCACGCCCACGCCCACAACAAATACCATTGACCCACACACCTGTCCACACACCTGCCCACACACCTGCTCACACACCTGCCCACACACCTGCACACACACCTGCCTACATACCTGCCCACACACTTGCCCACACACCTGCGCATACACACACCTGCACATACACACATCTGCACACACACCTGCTCACACACACACCTGCCCACACACCTGCACACACACACATCTGCACACACACCTGCCCACACACCTGCACACACTCCTGCCCACACACTTGCATACACATCTGCACACACACCTGCACACACACCTGCCCACATACCTGCCCACACACTTGCACACACACCTGCCCACACACATGCCCACACACCTGCACACACACACACCTGCCCACATTCACCTGCCCACACACCTGCACACACACATGTTCACACACCTGCACACACACACCTGCAACTCACCTGCACACACACCTGCAACTCACCTGCACACACCCCTATCTACTACACGATGGGCATTAAGGCTGTTTGGTTGGTTAATGAGGTTTAAAGCCTATCTACTACACGAGGGTCAGCATGTCACCTGTACACCACCAGTCAAGAATACTTTAATACCTAAAATACTGAATAGTGTAAAGAATTAACAGCTAATGAGCTCTTAGCTTCCCTCAGCTCATTTACAAACTCACTGCAGGTGACTAACACCCTGGTACCTATTTACTGCTAGGTTCAGAGTGTAACTGATGCACTGAGAGTTACCCATGCGTTACACTCCAACCCGTGATCAACCAGCTACCTTCAGATGTGTCAGAGTCAAGATGACACCAGTACTCCCAGTGCACCTCCCAACACTGTGTTACAACACTACCAACACTGTGTTACAAACACAGTATTCCACAACACTGTGTTACAACACACGTCATCCAACACTGTGTTCGCAAACACATCATCTCACAAACACTGTATCTCCACTACAACACACGTATCTCAACTACACCACACAGTCATCTCCCACAACACACAGTCATCTCCCACAACACACAGTCATCTCCCACAACACACAGTCATCTCCCACAACACACAGTCATCTCCCACAACACACAGTCATCTCCCACAACACACAGTCATCTCCCACACATTTACTGTACTATTACCACAATCACCACAAGTTCTAAAACAATCATCACGACAAGTATCATAATCACCACAACTACCCCAGTAGCCACAAACATCACAATCATCACCACTATTAACAAACTATCACAACTGCCATCACACACTACAACTACCACAATAACCACCACTACTACCACAATCACCACCACTACCACAATCACAGCAACTACTACCACAACTACCACCACCACTAAACATTCTTCACTGCCTCGTCAGAAGAAATCTTACCCCACTAATTCAGTGTCCGGTCTTGATGAGGCGGGTTGGTTGCTGCCTCAGTCACCACTCTGCATCTTATTATCTTTAATATATATATATATATATATATATATATATATATATATATATATATATATATATATATATATATATATATATATATATATATATATATATGTATATATATCAAACCACCTCTTAGTGAGCATACCCATCTCTCCATACTCTCCCTACCCTCTCAATACCCTCTCTCTACCCTCTCTACACCCTCTCTACTCTCTCTACACCCTTACAACACCCTCTCTATCCTCTCTGTACCCTATCTCTACACTAAATACAAAACTCAGGAGGGTCACCAAATAGAACGAAAGGAACACGTAAAAGACCTGGGAATAATTATGTCAGCTGACCTTTCTTTTAAAGACCATAACAAGACAAAGATCACGACAGCCAGGAAGATATCGGGGTGGGTATTGAGAACTTTCAAAACAAGGGAAATATTGCCGACGGTGACACTCTTCAAATCGCTAGTGCTCCCTCACTTAGAATATTGCTCAGTGTTGATGGTCCCATTCAAAGCAGGAGAAATATCAGAGCTGGATCAAATACAGAGATCGTTTACGACTCAGGGGGGCCACTAGCACGTTGAGAGACAACACAATAAGTGTCAGGGGCCCAAGACTGTTCAACTGCCTCCCAGCTTACATAAGGGGAATTACCAATAGACCCCTGGCTGTCTTCAAGCGGGCACTGGACAGGCACCTAAAGTCGGTGCCTGACCAGCCAGGCTGTGGTTCGTACTTTGGACTGCGTGCGGCCAGCAGTAACAGCCTGGTTGATCAGGCTCTGATCCAACATGAGGCCTGGTCACAGACCGGGCCGCAGGGGCGTTGACCCCTGGAACTCTCTCCAAGTAAACTCCAGGAGCCAGTAAAGCACCTAAATTACTGGGAACACCTTCAAGTCTTGAACATGTACTCATTGGAGCGGAGGAGAGAGAGATACATGATAATATATACCTGGAAAGTAATCAAGGGCCTGGTAACAAATCTGCACACTGCCATAACAACATACTGGAGTGAGAGATATGGGAGGAAGTGTAAAATAAACCCAGTAAGGAGCAGGGGTGCGGTGGGGACAATAAGGGAACACTGTATCAACATCCGGGGTCCCAGACTATTCAACATCTTACCAGAAGATATCAGAAACACTGCTGGAACAAGTGTAGAAGCCTTCAAGAGGAAACTGGACAAGTATCTTCACCAGGTGCCAGATCAACCAGGCTGTGATGGATATGTGGGGCAGCGGGCCTCCAGCAGCAACAGCCTGGTTGACCAGTCAAGCACCAGACGAGCCTGGCCCATGGCCGGGCTCCGAGAGTAGAGGAACTCTCGAAACTCTTCAAAGGTTTCAAAGGTTTCTCTACACCCTCTCTCTACCTCTCTCTATATCCTCAAGTATTTTCTATATCCCAATCCTATCTCCTCCTCATTATTTCACCCACATCAACTCCTCTTATCCTCTCACGTGAAAACTCTCATTGATATAAATATTATTCTTAATTACTTGATAATTACCTGCTAATTGGGCGTAATAATTGTCTTAATTGTGTTTAAGCAGGTAAGTAATGCCTTATTACTGATCGTATGGCAATGTGTATATATTGTGTTGTTATTGTATATTATGGATACGTGTATAAATTTATATAAGTTAGGGAATTAGGCTCACAATGGTAGACTATCATGGTGCATTGTTATGGTGGTTAAAATGGTGAGGTGATTATGGGATTAGGGTTGAAAATCTTGAGTTCTCTCTCTCTCTCTCTCTCTCTCTCTCTCTCTCTCTCTCTCTCTCTCTCTCCTGAAGTTCCTCAGTGCAGATAAGGTGTGTTGATGTGCAGGTCTAAAAAATTCCCTCAGCTTCAAGGTGCAGGCATGAGTCATGAAGTACCTGTGAGTAAGGGTTATGAGAGCATGGGTCTGAGAGTACATGGGGCTCATGGGAGGCATGAGAGTACATGGAGTACATAGGAGTACATGGGAGTACATGGAAGTAAGAGAGTAATGAGTACGTGAAAGTACAATGAGAGCACATGGGAGTACATGAGAGTACATGGGAGTACATAGGAGTACATGGGAGTACATGGAAGTACAAGAGAGTATATGAAAGTACGTGAAAGTACATGAAAGTACGTGAGAGTACATGGAAGTACGTGAGAGTACATGGAAGTACGTGAGAGTACATGGAAGTACGTGAGAGTACATGGAAGTACAAACTCACACATTTAAAATAACTAATTTGAATTAATCTTAACATAGATAATTACCTTAACAGGTGTTCTGGGGGAAGTAATTAATTAGAGAAGAAATGTTAATGTAATTACCTGTCATTGTTTCAACTGAAGTTTAACATTCAATTTGTTCTACGTTAATTGACTAATTAAGTTGTTGTTACTTGATTTTTGGTTCTTAATTATGGTAATGGTGGAAAAGTAATTGACGTATGAGGTAATTGATGGTAATTGACGTTAATCTTGTGGAATGAAGATATGTGAGAAGTGTGACATGATGTGTGACATGACTGTGTGGGACGAGTAACATAACTGTGTGAGATGTGTGGTGTGTGACATGATGTGTGACATGACTGTGTGAGATGTGTGGTGTGTGAGATGTGTGACATGACTGTGTGAGATGTGTGGTGTGTGACATGATGTGTGACATGACTGTGTGAGATGTGTGGTGTGTGACATGATGTGTGAGATGTGTGACATGACTGTGTGAGATGTGTGGTGTGTGCCATGAGGTGTGATATGTGTGACATGACTGTGTTAGATGTGTTGTGTGTGACATGATGTGTGAGATGTGTGACATGACTGTGATATGTGGTGGTGTGTGACATTATGTGTGAGATGTGTGACATGAGTGTGAGATGTGGTGGTGTGTGACATGAGGTGTGATATGTGTGACATGACTGTGTTAGATGTGTTGTGTGTGACATGATGTGTGAGATGTGAGGTGTGTGACCTGATGTGTGAGATGTAAGGTGTGTGACATGACTGTGAAATGTGGTGTGACATGAGTGTGAGATGTGACATGAGTTGAATGTGTGGTGTGTGACATGATGTGTGAGATGTGAGGTGTGTGACATGACTGTATGAGATGTGTGGTGTATGACATGACTATGACACATACACTGGAATTTTAATGGCTCGTGAAGGGCTCTTTATATATATATATATATATATATATATATATATATATATATATATATATATATATATATATACATATATATACTGGAGGGAAGGGGTAAAGGAGGTGGTGCTTGGACTTCCAGCAAGCATGTGTGAGCGTATTTGATAGGAGTGAATGGAGACAAATGGTTTTTAATACCTGACGTGCTGTTGGAGTGTGAGCAAAGTAACATTTATGAAGGGATTCAGGAAACCGGCAGGCCGGACTTGAGTTCCCGGAGATGGGAAGTACAGTGTCTGCACTCTGAAGGACGGGTGTTAATGTTGCAGTTTTATAACTGTAGTGTAAAGCACCCTCTGGCAAGACAGTGATGGAGTGAATGATGATGAAAGTTTTTCTTTTTCGGGCCACCCTGCCTTGGTGGGAATCGGCCGATGTGTTAATAATATATATATATATATATATATATATATATATATATATATATATATATATATATATATATATATATATATATGCAAGACAACCACTATGATAATGTGAGTAGTCACGAAAGCACTTGGAATTCTTCTATTTTTACATAGTGGTTGTCTTGCATATTTTGATATCACCTGTTTACTGTGATCTTTTGCTATATATATATATATATATATATATATATATATATATATATATATATATATATATATATATATGTCGTATCGATTAGGTAAAACTGATCAATTAGCAAGAACTCATCTAAAATTAAGTCCTTTCTAAAAAACTTTTTATACGTTTGAAGATATATATTTTTATTTATGTTAATGTAAAAATTTACAATTTTGCACCAAAAGAATCTTAGAAAACTTACCTAAACTTATTAACAAGCGCAATTTAATTTAGCCTAATCCAACTAAATATATTTTTGATACGTTTACAATAATTTAATAATAAACAAACACAATTAAATATATTTTTTCGCTTGTCTTATATGGCAACATGAGCGTTGCTATTTAAGCCAAAATCACACGTTCTGCCTATTCGGCACTACACACACACACACACATATATATATATATATATATATATATATATATATATATATATATATATATATATATATATATATATATATATATATATATTATATATATATATACAAGCAGAAAAGCTATTTCACTCAAGTTTAACTGACATGGGCGCTGTAGCGATAGAGGCAGTTTGGTAAGCGTGGATGAGAAGGAGGCAGGTAGGACTGGAGCGGGGAAAGGGGAGGCAGGGAGGGAGAGCTAGACTGAGGGAGGCAGGAGGAGGCTGAGGGAGGCAGGGAGGCTGAGGGAGGCTGGAGGGAGGCTGAGGAGGCAGAGGGCAGGAGAGAGAGCGGGGCTGAGGAGGCTGGGCAGGAGGCTAGGAGAGAGGCTAGGAGGGGAGGAGCTGGAGGGAGGAAATGGAGGAGGGAGGCTGGAGGGGGGCTGAGGAGGAGGGGAGGCAGGAGGGAGGGCAGGAGGGGGGGAGGCAGGAGAAGGCATGAGGGAGGCAGCTGAGGAGGCGGAGGGAGGAGGCATGAGGGAGGCGGGGGGAGGCTGGAGGGAGGCAGGAGGGAGGCAGGAGGGAGGCAGGCGGAGGGAGGCAGAGGAGGAGGAAGGAGGCAGGAGGGAGGCAGGAGAAGAGGCTGAGAGAGGCAGAGCGAGGCAGGAGGGAGGCTGAGAGCAGGAGGAGGGAGGAGGCAGGAGGAGGCTGGAGGCAGGAGGGAGGCGGAGAGAGGCATGAGGGAGGCAGGAGGGAGGCGGAGAGAGGCAGGAGGAGGCAGGAGGGATGCTGGAGGAGGCAGGAGGAGGCAGGAGGGAGGCTGAGGGAGGCTGAGGAGGCTGAGGAGGCAGGAGGGAGGCTGGAGGAGGCAGGAGGAGGCAGGAGGGAGGCTGGAGGGAGGAGAGGAGCATGAGGGAGGCAGAGGGAGGCTGGAGGGAGGCTGAGGAGGAGGAGGCGGAGGCATGAGGGAGGCATGAGGGAGCTGGAGGGAGGCAGGAGGGAGGCTGGAGGAGGCAGGGAGGCAGGAGGGAGGCTGGAGGGAGGCAGGAGGGAGGCAGGAGGGAGGCATGGAGTACGCCGAAGCGAGTGATCCAGTAGTGGGAGGAGGCACAGGAGGCAGCCAGTAAAGACATCAGTCGACCAACAGGCGTTGCAGACTGTGTGCACCACCTCTGACGTGCCTCACACGCACACACACACGCACACTCCGCGTCCAGCCTCCCGCACGTACACGCAAGCCTTCAAACCCATCACAATACACAGTCAATCTTACAAGTCCTCATTCATCGCTGAACTAAACCTCTGAAGCGGGTCACTGACTTCATCTAAGCTACCGTTCCTCACTCCTGAAGTCCAGGAGCCGCAGCTTCCTGCCTTCAGCACCGGTGACCCTTTTAGCGGAAAACAAAGAAGTTAAATAATAATAAGAAAGATGCATTCCAGTGGCACTGGAAGCTCGATATTAGGAACTAAGAATATTTAACCAAGGGAGATTATTTCCTCGTCTTCTCACTTTTCGGGGAAAAAAAAGAGGAAAACCTCGAGACTTTCTGTTTAAACAGGGAAAAAAATATATTTACATTTGCTGTTACATACTGCATTTACCTGAGAACTCGAAGAGTTTTGAAAGGGTCCTGGAAAAGCTACCAGGAGGGACTTCGAAGCGTCCTGGAAAAGTTCCTAGTAGAGACTTCGAAGTGTCCTGGAAAAAATCTTAGTAGGGACTTCAAAGTGTCCTGGAAAAAATCTTAGTAGGGACTTCAAAGTGTCCTGGAAAAGATCCTAGTAGGGACTTCGAGGTGTCCAGGAAAGGATCCTAGAAGGGACTTAGAAACGTCCTGGTAAAGGTCCTGCAAGGGACTTAGAAAGGTTCTGGAAGGGACTTGAAAACGTCCTGGAAAAGATCTAAGAAGGGACTTACAAAGATCCTGGCAGGGACTTACAAAGGTTCTGAAAAAGATCCTAGCAGGGTCCTGGAACGATTCTAGCAGGGACTTCGAAGTGTCCTGGAACGATCATAGCAGCATCCTGGTACAGGGTCATAGTTGCGACTCACATCTTTGGAACCCAGGCACCGCTTGCTTCCAGGCCAGCATCATCAAGGGGTTCAAGGGCAGTCATCAGTCATCAGAGTCATCAAGAGTCATCAGTGTCATCGTTATCATCATCAGTGGAGTCCTCTTCCTTACGGTAGGATCATCCCTTAAGCTCCTGATGTGTTCTTGAGAACCATAAATGCTGTAAGTGTTGTGTAGAGACGAACTAGGTGACATTACACACTAGGTGCTACAAGCACCTATATAAAGCAACACAGACACGTATACCAAAACTCTACGAGAAAAGGTTTCGCTCAATGGTGTCTAATTAAGACTACAGATGAAAAAGTCTCGATCGTACGTTCACTAAATATTCAATTTCTAAAATACACGTTCTCTTCGGCGGCTCTCTAACCAAACAGAACGTGTAATAAACACTGCTTAATGTTGCTGAATATTTCGACTTAAAATTCAGACCATCTTCACCAATTTGATGATAAAAACTTAAAGTAAAGATTGATACAATGTTTTCATATCTGTGTAAATTTTCCACTCTTGTAGATTTGTGTAGTGGCTAAATTGTGAGTCAATCTCAATTGCATTCAGGAGTTTGTTAGATTGCTAGGTTTAAACCCTATCGACTGACTGGACGCTAGGATCATTAAGGCTGCATATCGCTTGCTCTAAAACAGGAATTAATGTAAACTGCGAGTGTATATACACGGAAATGTATACAAATTTATTTATACTTGAATCAGACGCTTATTTATACATGAATCAGACCTGCGTATCATTACTGTAGGAAACGCTTCGCCAGCCAGTGGCTTCTTCAGTCCAATACTAAGAATGGTTGAAGATCGGAAGGAGTTTGAGGTAATCAGTCCTTCATACAGATAAAAAAAACATATACTTCTTAGTGTATACACATCTTGGGGTATATACACTTAGAATAATACACTTATCGATGTATATATTCTGTATGAGGAGATACAGAAATAATCGTCGTTTTTCACATATTCTTGCCAAATTTATCAAAATATTTTCAAGAAAGTGAGACAACTTGAAGAGAAGTCAGTAGCCACCAGGTGAAGGCAGTAGACACCAGGTGAAGGCAGTAGCCACCAGGTGAAGGCAGTAGCCACCAGGTGAAGGCAGTAGCCACCAGGTGAAGCCAGTAGACACCAGGTGAAGGCAGTAGACACCAGGTGAAGGCAGTAGACACCAGGTGAAGCCAGTAGACACCAGGTGAAGGCAGTAGACACCAGGTGAAGGCAGTAGACACCAGATGAAGGCAGTAGACACCAGGTGAAGGCAGTAGACACCAGGTGAAGGCAGTATACACCAGGTGAAGGCAGTAGACACCAGGTGAAGGCAGTAGCCACCAGGTGAAGGCAGTTGCCACCAGGTGAAGGCAGTAGACACCAGGTGAAGCCAGTAGACACCAGGTGAAGGCAGTAGACACCAGGTGAAGGCAGTTGCCACCAGGTGAAGGCAGTAGACACCAGGTGAAGCCAGTAGACACCAGGTGAAGCCAGTAGACACCAGGTGAAGCCAGTAGACACCAGGTGAAGGCAGTAGCCACCAGGTGAAGCCAGTAGACACCAAAGCCAGCAGTAGGTTGGTATACCGTGGTGTTGCTGACCTGTCGTGGGTGGCATCCTGGAGGATGGTAGGTCACCTAAGATAGGGTATCGAGGGTGACATCCCCATATCTCCATCAAATTTGATTACCTCCCATTTCCCAGGAGCTGGTTTCTTAATTTGATTTATGTCCTGCATGGGAGTACATGAAAGTAGATGGGAGTACATGGTAATACATGGGAGTATCTGGGAGTACATGGAAGTACATAGGAGTGCATGGGGTACATAAGAGTACATGGAAATACATGGAAGTACATGGGAGTACATGGAAGTACATGGAAGTACATGAAAGTACATGGGAGTACATGGTAATACATGGGAGTATCTGGGAGTACATGGAAGTACATAGGAGTGCATGGGGGTACATAAGAGTACATGGAAATACATGGAAGTACATGGGAGTACATGGAAGTACATGGGAGTACATGGAAGTACATGGGAGTACATGGAAGAACATGAGAGTACATGGGGAAGACAGACACCTGAGTACTTGGGAGTCCACACTGAAGCTATCTACTGAGAATTGTCTACTATCTAGACTAAGAACTAGTACGTAAGGAGGTGTAAGGAACAGAGGGTTAGCTAGAAGATTGGATAAATAGGAGGAATAGAGAAGAAGAATAGCTGGAGATACCTGGAGAAGGGTTTCGGGGTCAACGCCCCCGCGGCCCTGTCTGTCAGGCTCTGAAATATTCCCTATAGCGGTTAGAAAGTCCCAAGAGATAGGGAACGGCCCCCTCCCTATCCTGCCAGCCTCCTGTCATTGATATGGTTCAAGGAGCGTGATGTTATATTCTGTAATTTTCCTGTTAATTGGAGAAGCCTGCTGAGCAGGCAAAGCGTTTCGTGGAGTTGCCTAGGTGTTAAATACGTGTCTTACCAGCTGCTAGGTGTTCTTATGTGCCTCGTTCCTATGTGTGGAGGTCATGTGTCACCAGTCACAGGTTTCCACTTTCCACAGTCTTCATTCGTGGTCCTTCTTCCTATTCTCTCTCTCCATTTTTTCACAACTATTACCCCTCTTCTCTTCTCTCCTCTGCCCATTTCTTCTCTCTTTCTCCCTCTTCAATTTCCATTCTTCTCTTTTCTTAGTTAACAAAATTTTTTTGCTGCACTCAATTCACTTATAAATTTAACTGGCGGATTGAATACATAAAATTAACAGGAAAGAGAGAGAGAGAGAGAGAGAGAGAGAGAGAGAGAGAGAGAGAGAGAGAGAGAGAGAGAGAGAGAGAGAGAGAGAGAGAGAGAGAGAGAGAGAGAGAATGAGAAGAAGAGAGAGAGTAGAGAGAGAGAGGAAGGAGAAGAGGCACTGAGAGCGAGAGCAAGACCGGAAAGAAAAGAGAATTTGTCAATGCACGGTGGACAAGCCACTGACCCGGCGAAGGTCACGTTATGTTACGAAAGGTAAAGAATTTGTTATGAGCAGCGTGAGCAAACACTGACCCGGCGAGGTCACTGACCCTAGGTCACGACTAGGCGAGGACCATGACCCGGCGAGGTCATGCCTATTGATTAGAACTGGTCAATAAGGCATGCCGAGCCGCAGTGGGTCGTGGACTGAACTTAACCCTCTCCAGGTAAACTCCAGGTCATGTCGACTACTTTACTACTCAGCAAGATTATTATTATTATTAATGATTTTATTATTATTGATATTGTAATTAATTATATAATAATAATAATAATAATAATAATAATAATAATAATAATAATAATAATAATAATAATAATATTAATAATATAATAATAATAATAATAATAATAATAATAATATAATTTTTATTATTATTATTATTATTATATATATATATATATATATAATTTATATTACGCAAATGAATTAATATCGAAAATGATTTTCATTTCTACTGGTACAATTTTTTTTTTTTTTTTTTTTAGGACGGAACGTGAAAAAAATATTTTTCTTGAAAAACGTGAATGGAAATGATGTTATCATTGATGGTTCTTCATAATGCAGCTCCATGTTATTAAATGATCACATATACACTATGATGGGGACTCGAACCGTGGCACTGGAGGGTAGCAGCTCCATTCTCCTCTATATCAACTGTCATATATATATATATATATATATATATATATATATATATATATATATATATATATATATATATATATATATATATATAAAAAAGATCACAGTAAACATGTGATATCAAAATATGCAAGAAAACCACTATGAAAAATAGAAGAATTCCAAGCGCTTTCGTGACTACTCACATTATCAAGGAACTATAACAGGAAACATGACAAGAGGCTTATATAAGGGCAGACTACACCTCACATCATCACACTAACAAAGACTACACCTCACAGTAGCGTAACATCGCACGACTCTGTGAAGAGGAAAATAAGAAAGGACCTGAAACTCTTCCAAAGAATTAAGATTAGTCAATTTATCATTAAATTCTTCCCAAATTTTATTAATTATAATGAATCCAATTTATATAAATAAAAAGAAATATTCATATTATTTTCAAAGCTGCTTTTAATAAAATAGAATCATGTTTTATTAAAAGCAGCTTTGAAAATAATATGAATATTTCTTTTGGTTTATATAAATTGGATTCATTATAATTAATAAAATTTGGGAAGAATTTAATGATAAATTGGACTAATCTTAATTCTTGGGAAGAGTTTCAGGTCCTTTCTTATGTTCCTCTTCACAGAGTCGTGAGATGTTACGCTACTGTGAGGTGTAGTCTTGTTAGTGTGATGTGACTGTGAGTGTAGTCTCGCCTTATAGCCCTTCTTGTCATGTTTCCTGTTATAGTTCCTTGATAATGTGAGTAGTCAAGCTGAATCATTTCATAGTGTGTTTTTATATATATATATATATATATATATATATATATATATATATATATATATATATATATATATATATATATATATATATATATATATATATATATATATATATATATATATATATATATATATATATATATATATATAATATATATATATGCAAAAAGATCACAGTAAACAGGTGATATCAATATATATATATATTCACAAACACTGATTCTGCGACGGAGACTCGAACCTACGAACCTCTGACAGGTACGCAGTGCCGACCGACACACTGGTCAATACCTGGATGCCAGGTATTGGACCAGTGTGTACTAAGCACTGGCTTCATGGATCAGTCTCTCGCAAGATAGTGTTTGAATATTTCGCCTGCTCTGCGAATTCCTAGCATTGTAAAATCTCTAGTTGTGTCGATGCATGCAGGGATGAGATGAAAGCTGTAAGCCTTCCTGCCTGAAAGCTGGCTGCCTTGAATAACGTCTAGCGAAAGCTGGATGCCAAGGTATTGGACCAGTGTGGTACGGTCGGTAAAGCACTGCGTACCTTGTCATGAGGTTCGTAGGTTCGAGTCTCCGTCGGCCAGAGATCAGTGTTTGTGAATATTTCGCCTGCTCTTGCGAATTCCTAGCATTGTAAAAATCTCTAGTTGTGTCGATGCATGCAGGGGATGAGATGAAAAGCTGTAAGCCTTCCTGCCTGAAAGCTGGCTGCCTTGGAATAACGTCTAGCGAAAGCTGGATGCCAAGGTATTGGACCAGTGTGGTACGGTCGGTAAAGCACTGCGTACCTTGTCATGAGGTTCGTAGGTTCGAGTCTCCGTCGGCCAGAGATCAGTGTTTGTGAATATTTCGCCTGCTCTTGCGAATTCCTAGCATATATATATATATATATATATATATATATATATATATAGATAGGGACAAAGGGAGACTACTATGGGAGGAAATTGTTAAGGCCACAATGCACGATAACGTAGTTATTCTGGGTGACTTCAACTTTAGTCAAATTGATTGGAATTTTTTGACTGGGAATTTAGAATCTAACGACTTCTTAGAAGTAGTTCAAGATTGTTTTTTGAAGCAGTTTGTGACAGAACCTACAAGGGGAAATAACCTGCTTGACTTAGTTCTGGCAATCAAGGAAACCCTTGTTAATAATTTAGAAATTACAGAGGAACTCGGCGCAAGCGACCACAAATCAATTACCTTTGGCATTGAATGGAAGTTTCATAGTACAAATAACTCAGTAACGGTCCCAGATTTTCGCTTAGCAGATTACAATGGACTTAGAGAACACTTATCATCTGTGGACTGGGGTAATGAAGAGAGCTATCAATATGACAGTTTTCTGAACACTATACATGCTGCCCAAATAACATTTATCCCATATAAAGAAATTAGATCGAATAGAAATGACCCAAAATGGATGAATAATAGGCTCAAATATCTTTTAGGGCAGAAGAAAGGAATTTATAGGCGTATCAAAAGAGGTGAGGGTCATCTTATGAGTCAGTATATTGACATTAAGAGGGACGTTAAAAAGGGGATAAGAAAAGCTAAACGGGACTACGAAATTAAAGTTGCTAAGGATTCGAAAACTAACCCAAAAAGGTTTTTCCAGGTGTATAGAACAAAAGTTAGAGATAAGATAGGTCCCCTTAAAAATAATTATGGGTATCTTACTGACAAAGAGAATGAAATGTGCTCTATTTTTAATCATTATTTTCTCTCGGTTTTCACTCAGGAAGACACTAATAATATCCCAAGAATTAGGTATTTTAGTGGGCCTGAAGAAGATAAATTATGTAGTATCACAGTCACTAACGAAATGGTTATCAAACAGATAGACCGTTTGAAGCAAAATAAATCGCCAGGCCCTGATGAGCTTTTTTTCAAGGGTTCTTAAGGAATGCAAAATAGAACTCTGTGAACCCTTAACTAACATTTTTAACCTATCTCTTCAAACAGGTGTAGTGCCGGATACGTGGAAGATGGCTAATGTAATTCCTATTTTTAAAGCAGGGGACAAGTCGTTACCATCAAATTACCGCCCAATAAGTCTAACATCAATTGTAGGCAAATTACTAGAGTCGATTATAGCTGATAACATAGAAGCCATCTCGATAGGCATAATTTGATTAATGATACTCAGCATGGATTCACCAGGGGCCGTTCCTGCCTAACTAATTTATTAACTTTTTCAGTAAGGCTTTTGAGGCAGTTGATAATGATAAAGAATTCGATATTGTTTATTTGGATTTTAGTAAGGCTTTTGATAGAGTACCACATCAGAGACTGTTAAAGAAAGTGGCTGCTCATGGCATTGGGGGAAAAGTGTTGTCATGGATCGAGTCATGGCTCACCAATAGGAAGCAGAGGGTGTGCATAAATGGGGTTAAATCGGAGTGGGGATCTGTAACAAGTGGCGTTCCTCAGGGATCGGTTTTGGGCCCGTTGTTGTTTATAATATATATAAATGACCTTGACGAGGGAATTTCTAGTGATATGAGCAAATTCGCTGATGACACGAAGATAGGTAGGATAATCGATTCAGACGTAGATGTCAGTGAACTACAGGAGGATTTAGACAAACTCAAGTCCTGGTCAGAAAAATGGCAGATGCAGTTCAATGTAGATAAATGCAAAGTTCTAAAGCTCGGGAGTGTCCATAACCCAAGCACTTATAAGTTAAATAACGTAGAACTTAGCCATACAGATTGCGAGAAGGACTTGGGGGTGATGGTAAGCAGCAACCTTAAACCAAGACAACAATGCCTAAGCGTACGTAATAAGGCAAATAGATTACTGGGATTTATATCAAGAAGTGTTAGCAACAGAAGTCCAGAGGTTATATTACAGCTTTATACATCATTAGTAAGGCCTCACCTAGATTACGCAGCTCAGTTCTGGTCTCCATATTACAGAATGGACATAAATTCGTTAGAAAACATTCAGCGTAGAATGACTAAATTAATACATAGCATTAGAAATCTTCCTTACGAAGAAAGATTGAAGACCCTTAAATTACATTCACTTGTAAGACGTAGAATGAGGGGAGACATGATCGAGGTATACAAGTGGAAAATGGGTATTAACAAAGGGGATATAAATAAGGTCTTGAGGGTATCTCTCCAAGAGAGAACCCGCAATAATGGATTCAAGTTAGATAAGTTTAGATTTAGAAAGGATATAGGAAAGTATTGGTTTGGAAATAGGGTAATTGATGAGTGGAACAGTCTGCCTAGTAGGGTTATTGAAGCTAGGACCTTGGGTAGTTTTAAATTTAGGTTGGATAAATTCATGAGTGAAAGGGGTTGGATTTGAGTGGGAATTGCACGGATTGGGACGGATTGTGAAGGACCTGCCTAGTATGGGCCAACAGGCCTGCTGCAGTGTTCCTCCTTTCTTATGTTCTTATGTTCTTATGAGAACTTTTCAACCCATAGTTCACATATGAAGAAATCTTGAAGACTTATGAAATAGCTAATGATTTAAAATACCCCAAAAAACCTAATTGATAAATCCTTTAAAATTGCCAGAAATACTTTTTAACCATCCAAAAAGAGACAACCAACCTTATTCAACTAAAAATAGGTTGGTTGTCCCTTACCATCAAAACTTGGTTGATATGTCTCTTCCCTTCTTAAGACTTTTAATATCAAAGTTGTATTAAAAAATCTTGATACAGTAAAAAAACATTTGATAAAAAATTCCCATAAAAATGCTGAGGGATGTGTCATTAAGATCCCTTGTAAAATATGCTATAAAGTTTATTACGGTCAAACTGGTAAAAGTCTTGAACTAAGATTAAAACAACATAAATATAGCATTAGAACTGGACAAGATTCTAATGTTCTATTTATTCATGTGAGAGATTTTAACCATTTAATTGATGTTTAAAATGCTGAGAAAGTTGTATCAAGAAAGTCCATGGTCGACACGAATATAATAGAATCAAATCTTATAAAAAAAATTAGTTTTGAAATTAATATATACAAATTGGATTCATTTTAATATAATTTGAGAAGAATTTAAGATATATTCGACAAGTTAAAATCTTAAAATTTTGGTAGAATATAAGCTGTGTCCGACAGGTCCTTGACCCCCTCACCTACATAAAGGGACGGGTCAGGTGTTGCATGTTGACCGCGAACTGTAATCTCCTCCTTACACGCCTTCTGCTGATCTTTTATTTTTACAGATTCTTGATAATATGAGAAATCACGAAAGCGCTTGGAAGTTCACTATTTTTTTTCACAGTGGATTTATCCATGAAGAATAAATCCTTCCTGGATTTAAATAAAACATAATAAATCCCTCAGGGATTTAAACAAAACATTATAAATTCCTCAACGATTTAAATAAAAATGATAACATGGCAATGGACACAATTTTTTTTTTTGCATTTTCCAGCCTCACCATCAAAAAATATCATGTTGATATTCTTAGAATTTAGAATTTGAATAAATCAGAGAGCCAGGAGCCAGGAGCCAGCCTCAAGATCCTACAAGCATGTTATTCTTAACTTTATTATGATAATTAGATACAGAAGACCCTTGTGATCGTACCTGCTGGGACCCCTCCTCTTTTCGGCAGCATTGCAAGCTCCTGATGATATGTTGATTGCAACACGAAAGGCCTAGAGCTATCATTCAACTCCGACCTGTGGTTGTTTCGGATCATATATATATATATTTTATTTTTATTAACACATCGGCCGATTCCCACCAAGGCAGGGTGGCCCGAAAAAGAAAAACTTTCATCATCATTCACTCCATCACTGTCTTGCCAGAGGGGTGCTTTACACTACAGTTATAAAACTGCAATATTAACACCCCTCCTTCAGAGTGCAGACACTGTACTTCCCATCTCCAGGACTCAAGTCCGGCCTGCCGGTTTCCCTGAATCCCTTCATAAATGTTACTTTGCTCACACTCCAACAGCACATCAAGTATTAAAAACCATTTGTCTCCATTCACTCCTATCAAATACGCACACGCATGATAGTAGGTTGGTAGACAGCAACCACCCAGGAAGGTACTACCGTCCTGCCAGGTGACTGTGAAACAGAAACCTGAAACTGTTTTACATGATGGTAGGATTGCTGGTGTCTTTTTTCTGTCTCATAAACACGCTGGATAACAGGTATATCTAGCTACTTCTACTTACACTTTAGGTCACACTACACTGGCATACACATGCATATATATACATACACACATCTATGTTTTTCTTCTTTTTCTTAATAGCTCTTGTTCTTCTTTATTTCCTCTATTGTCCATGGGGAAGTGGAAAAGAATTCTTCCTCCGTAAGCCATGCGTGTCGTATAAGGCGACTAAAATGCCGGGAGCAATGGGCTAGTAACCCCTTCTCCTGTACACATTTACTAAAAAACGAATAAGAAAAGCTATCATATATATATATATATATATATATATATATATATATATATATATATATATATATATATATATATATATATATATATATATATATATACGCTGCCGTTATACTCTCCGTTATACAATGGTGTTATACACGCCATACATAAAATTTCATTACTGTATGAGTATTGTATAATCCTCTTAGGTTCATCCACGTGATGAGTTTCATGCACCGTCTCTTAATCCTTATATATTAAATCCGGAGGTGGATTACATGGTTGATTTATTTGCTTTTCTGTGTTATGTGACTGGTAAGGCGATTAATTTTCTCCTTGTTTGTGTGAGTGCGTGTATGTATGTGTACTCACCTAGTTGTGGTTGCAGAGGTCGTGTCACAGCTCCTGGCCCCCTATCTTTCCTGTCCTTCAGTGTCGTCAGGTCGATCTCCCTTAACCTTTCCTCGTAGGACATACCCGTTAGCTCTGGGACTAGTCTTGTTGCAAACCTTTGCACTTTCTCTAGTTTCCTTACGTGCTTGGCTAGATGTGGGTTCCAAACTGGTGCTGCATACTCCAGTATGGGCCTAACGTACACAGTGTACAGGGGCCTGAACGATTCCTTATTAAGATGTCGGAATGTTGTTCTTAGGTTTGCCAGGCGCCCATATGCTGCAACAGTTATTTGGTTGATGTGCGCCTCAGGAGATGTGCCTGGTGTTATACTCACCCCAAGATCCTTTTTCTTGAGTGAGGTTTGGATTCTCTGGCACCCTGGTCTCCGTCTGCGGTCTTCTTTGCCCTTCCCCGATCTTCATGACTTTGCACTTGGTGGGGATGAACTCTAGGAGCCAGTTGCTGGACCAGTCCTGCAGCCTGTCCAGATCCCTTTGTAGTTCTGCCTGGTCCTCGTCCGATTGAATTCTTCTCATCAACTTCACATCATCTGCAAACAGGGACACTTCGGAGTCTATTCCTTCCGTCATGTCGTTCACAAATACCAGAAACAGCACCGGTCCCAGGACTGACCCCTGTGGAACCCCGCTCGTCACGGGCGCCCACCCTGACACCTCGCCACGTACCATGACTCGCTGCTGTCTTCCTGACAGGTATTCCCTGATCCATTGCAGTGCCTTCCCTGTTACCCCTGCCTGGTCCTCCAGCTTCTGCACTAATCTCTTGTGTGGAACTGTGTCAAACGTGTGTGTGTGTGTGTGTGTGTGTGTATGTGTTCATACACACACACACACACACACACACACACCTGTTAACATGAAGGAGAGAAGGACCTGAGGAGATATGATAACGACCTACAAAATACTTATAAAAAAAAATCGTAGAATGGACAGCAATAGGAATGCGAGAGGTGGGAAACAGATACACAAGAGCACAGAGCTGGAATTTATAAACAAACAGACGAATCAGGGGATGTTCGAAATTACTTCTTCAGCCCCAGATTGAACAAAAAGTGGAATGGCCTGGACAGCAAACCGGTGAAGGAAGCAACTATACACAGCTTCAAGGATGGGTATGAAGGTGTCACGCAGCCAGGAGACAGTGATCCTAGAATTTAAGAAGCCTGTTCCAGGAACCGTGAATCGACCCCCTGCAACCACATTCAAGTGGATACACACTGTAATTAGAAGACCAAGAGAGAGAGAGAGAGAGAGAGAGAGAGAGAGAGAGAGAGAGAGAGGAGGAAAGAAATCCTCCATTTTACAGTAGTGTTCAAGACTGTCTCTCTTCCATCAATAGGTCAAAGTGGCTTGACACAAAAAAAAAACATCTAAGCCAGGCAAATACGAACACACACACAGAATCCACGTTCTTGAAACCCAGTCGAATAATAATCCGGATTCACCGGGTAAAAGACGGATTTTCCGGCTCTCCTTCAATAACGTCAACACTTGACTCGGATTCATTAATCCTCTAAAATTTTCAGAAGAGTAAATGCAATAATATATATATATATATATATATATATATATATATATATATATATATATATATAATATATATATATATATATATATATATATATATATATATATATATATATATATATATATATATATAGATATATATAATATATATATATATATATATATATATATATATATATATATATATATATATATATATATATATATATATATATATATATATATATATATATATATATATATATATATATATATATATATATATATATATATATAGGTAGTAGGTTGTAGACAGCAACCGCCCAGGGAGGTACTACCGTCCTGCCAAGTGAATGTAAAACGAAAGCCTGTAATTGTTTTACATGATGGTAGGATTGCTGGTGTCTTTTTTCTGTCTCATAAACATGCAAGATTTCAGGTATGTCTTGTTACTTCTACTTACACTTAGGTCACACTACACATTCATGTACAAGCATATGTATATACACACACCCTCTGGGTTTTCTTCTATTTTCTTACTAGTTCTTGTTCTTATTTCCTCTTATCTCCATGGGGAAGTGGAACAGAATTCTTCCTCCGTAAGCCATGCGTGTCGTAAGAGGCGACTAACATGCTGGGAGCAAGGGGCTAGTAACCCCTTCTCCTGAATAAATTACTAAATGTAAAAGGAGAAACTTTCGTTTTTCCTTTTGGGCCACCCTGCCTCGGTGGGAAACGGCCGACGTGTTGAAAGAAAGAAGAAAGATATATATATATATATATATATATATATATATATATATATATATATATATATAGAGAGAGAGAGAGAGAGAGAGAGAGATTAATAGATAGATGGATAGATAGAGAAATAGTTAAATAAGTAAACTGATATACAGATAAATAGATAAATATATACATATATAGATATATAAATAGATAAAAATGATAGATGAATAGACTGACAGCTAGATAAATAGATGGAGAGATAAATAGCTAGATAAATAATAGATAGATAGACAAATAGATAGAAGGATAGATGGATAGAGTCTTCTTTGACGGACTTTTCCGTGGAAAGAGGCGAATGTCGCTGCTGTTCACAAAAATATCAGAGCGGAAATTAACAACTACAGACCAGTGTCACTTATGTCAGTCAAGATTCCTGAGGAGAGAGAGAGAGAGAGAGAGAGAGTGAGAACTCATGACTCAGGAGTATGCATATATTACCACCATTAGCAAAGGAGGTTGTTCATCTGTCTGTCTGTCTCTGTCTGTCTATCAGTCTGTCTGTCTCTCTCTTCCCCTCTATCTTTCAACGGAGGATCGAGCCTACACCAGTCCTCCTTGCGGCACACAATCCTCATCATCCCCTCAAAAGATTACCAGATCATCATTATTATTATCATTATTATTATTATGGGGATAAATCCTATCGTAAAAATAAATATGTAACCAAAAATCTTATTGTTATTTCTTTCTATTTTCAGGCGTGTGCTAGGCCTACTGGTGACGTCACGGCGAGCCTTCCCTCGTTTTCTGTTGTGGTGCAGCTGGAGCAACATTCAAGGAGTGACTATTATGAAAACCTCGTAATTTCCCTAAAGTGATTAAAAAAGTAACCAAACAGAGGGAATTATCTGCGGAAATATTTTTTTTCCGAATGCTCATGAGACCAGAGACAAGAAATAGTAGAAGAGATGGAGGAAATAGTCAAAAAGGGGAAATAATAGAGAGGAAAAGAAGATTGTTGTAGATTTTGGAGAGATAGTCACCTATGGTACATTGAGCGGAAAGAGTGGAACAGGAATGATCCTCAGAGTGCTGTTAGCGTCCTCCTCTCTGTCTAGAACTGTTGTTTGTGAACCTCTGAACCCACGTCAGGTCACTCGGGACTCACTCCTGTGAGAGGTACACAAAGAAAGGTCACTAGACATTCTTATTGGTTGGTTAATGGGGTTTAAAGTCTATCTACTGCACGAGGGTCATTAAGGCTGGTTGTTAACTGTACACCACCAGTCAAGAATACTTTAATACCTAAAGCAGTGACTAAAATAAACTACCAGTATATGTACACTGAGAAACATACACATCTCAGTGTATATACACTGAGAAACATACACCTCTCAGTGTATATTTCTTTGCAACAGACAGAGAGTTGAGACTTACGTATATAAAGAGAATTGAACGTACGAAGAACGTGTGGTTTTTGGACGCTACAATGGAGGTCGTGGAAGTAAACAAGACATTTTGGAGTAACAGCAGTGTGCTGGTACCTACTGAACCTCCATATTATCCCCTCCATGAGCGTCCTGAGACCTACATCGTACCTATCGTCTTCCTAATTATCTTCGTGGTTGGGGTTTTCGGAAACGGGACGTTGGTGTTTATGTTCGCTAAATATCCGAACATGAGGAACGTACCTAACACGTACATACTTTCCCTGGCATTAGGAGACTTGCTAGTTGTTATCTTCGCGGTGCCCTTCGTTTCGATCATCTACTTCACCGAAAGGTGGCCCTTTGGCGAAACGATCTGTCGGCTGTCGGAGTTCATGAGGGATATATCAGTGGGGGTGACAGTCTTCACGCTGACGGCTCTCAGCGCTGACCGCTACCTGGCTATCGTCGACCCCGTGGGGAAGCGCGCGGGTGCGGTAGCTCACCGCACCACCGTGGCCGTCACCGCAGGTATATGGGTGCTTGCGATCATCCTGGCCGCACCTGCGGGCATCTTCTCCTACCTCCGGTCGGAGGACACGGGTAACGGGAAGATCGTCGTGTGTAATCCCTTCCCCGTGTACCTAGGGCCTTCCTACCCCAGGATCAACGTGGTCACCAAACTTACCATATACTATATGTTACCACTGGGTATTATTGCTACTTTCTACATATTAATGGCACGTCATTTGATGAAGGCCGCAGCTGCACTCCCTGGCGAAGCACAGCATCAACGCCAACACATCAAGCACGTCGCAGCCCGCAGGAAAGTAGCGAAGCTGGTACTGGCCTTCGTGGTGATCTTCGCTATCTGCTACTTCCCCAACCACGTCTTTCTGATGTGGTTCTACTTCAACCCCACCGTAGAGAGGGACTACAACCACTTCTGGAACGCCTTCCGCTGCATTGGCTTCTGCCTGGGCTTCGTCAATTCTTGTATCAACCCCATCGCTCTCTACTGCATCAGCGGCGCCTTCAGGAAGAGCTTCAATCGCCACCTCTTCTGCTGCCTGTGCCCTGAAGTGGCCCAGGGCCGCACCTGGACCACCTTCCACTTCCACTCGTCCGGACAACACTTTATATCTACCTTCAGAAAGACGGAACACTTCGATCTGTCTACCATGAACGGACCAGAGAAGACAGCTGTGTGAACCTCCTGTCTCCCCCCACTCTATCTATCATGTCTATCATGTGGGGAAAAGAGCCTAAAAGTACTCAAAGCTAGAGTGTTAAACCCATAGGGCCAAAGAGCGCTAAATCGGTACGAGTCATACAGCACTTGCAGAACGACAGGTAACCACATTTGACTCAAGGAAGGAAAAAAAGGAAGGGTGGTTACCTCCAATTCATTGGATCAAGAGCCTTCACTGTCATCAAAAGAATGTGCTCAACCACACACACACATGTATTTATATGTATCCTAGATATATGAATCGACGATAGACTCACACATCTAACTTTCAAGCATTTGTATGTGGAATAAACAGAGTTGTACACACACACACACACACACACACACACACACACACACACACACACACACACACACACACACACACACACACACACACACAACAAAAAATATATATATATATATATATATATATATATATATATATATATATATTATTGTATTCTTTTTAATTCAATGTTCAATGTGTATGTGTGAGGCATCAGTGTAAGGTTGTAGTAATACAGTTGTAACAATAAATCAATATTATACTATATATTTATCTTACCAGAGTAAAATTTATTTGAAACCCTCTTTGAACAGGGACGGTTTCGATATCTTTATCAGCTGATGAGCCGATGACTGTGAAGGAAGAGTTGAAAATTTCTCTGAGTACTGTCTCCTGGAGGACAACCTGGAGTAGTGAGCGAGTGAGAGACTTTGTAGTCATCTCTGAGTACTGTCTCCTTGAGGACAACCTGGAGTAGTGAGCGAGTGAGAGACTTTGTAGTCATCTCTGAGTACTGTCTCCTTGAGGACAACCTGGAGTAGTGAGCGAGTGAGAGACTTTGTAGTCATCTCTGAGTACTGTCTCCTTGAGACAACCTGGTAGTGAGCGGTGAGAGACTTTGTAGTCATCTCTGAGTACTGTCTCCTGGAGGACAACCTGGAGTAGTGAGCGAGTGAGAGACTTTGTAGTCATCTCTGAGTAAAGTCTCCTGGAGGACAACCTGGAGTAGTGAGCGAGTGAAAGACATTGTAGTCATCTCTGAGTACTGTCTCCTGGAGGACAACCTGGAGTAAAGTGAGAGCTATTCATAGTAAATTATATACTCATTCAGCATATGTATTTTTGTGAATTGTATAACGTATAATGTATTGATGTTTCATACACTTGTATACAAACTAAGTTGGCCATACAAGTGTCAGTAGATATATATATATATATATATATATATATATATATATATATATATATATATATATATATATATATATATATATATATATATATATTATCCATGGGGAAGTGGAATAAGAATCTTTCCTCCGTAAGCCATGCGTGTTGCAAAAGTCAACTAAAATGCCGGGAACAATGGGCTAGTAACCCCTTTTCCTGTATAGCTTACTAAAGAAGAAGAAGAAAATCGTCAAAGTGGGATGTTTGAATGTGCGTGGATGTTGTGCGAATGATAAGAAAGAGATGATTGTAGATGTTATGAATGAAAAGAAGCTGGATGTCCTGGCTTTAAGTGAGACAAAGCTGAAGGGGGTAGAAGAGTTTCAGTGGGGAGAAATAAATGGGATTAGATCAGGGTTTCAAATAGAGTTAGAGCTAAAGAAGGAGTGGCAATAATGTTGAATAATCAGTTATGGCAGGTAAAGAAGGAATATAAATGTATAAATTCAAGGATTATTTGGAGTAAAATAAAGGTTGGATGTGAAAAGTGGGTTATAGTAAGTGTTTATGCACCTGGAGAAGAGAGAAGTGTAGAGGAGAGAGAGAGATTTTGGGAAATGTTGAGTGAGTGTGTGGGAGTTTTGAACCAAGTGAGAGAGTAATTGTGGTTGGGGATCTTAATGCTAAAGTGGGTAAAAATGTTGTGGATGGAGTAGTAGGTAAATTTGGGGTGCCAGGGTAAATGTAAATGGGAGCCATTAATTGAGCTATGTGTAGAAAGAGGTTTGGTAATAAGTAATACATATTTTATGAAAAAGAGGATAAATAAATATACAAGGTATGAAATAGCACGTAAGGAAAGTAGTTTGTTGGATTATGTATTGGTGGATAAAAGGTTGATGAGTAGGCTTCAGGATGTACATGTTTATAGAGGGGCAACGGATATATCAGATCATTATTTGGTTGTAGCTACAGTTAGAGTAAAAGGTAGATGGGACAAAAAGAAAATGGCAATAGCAAGTAAGAGAGAGGTAAAAGTGTATAAACTAAGGGAGGAGGAAGTTAGGGTGAGATATAAGGAACTATTGGCAGAAAGGTGGGCTAGTGCAAGTATGAGTAGTGGGGGGGTTGAAGAGAGTTGGGATAGTTTTAAAAATGCAGTATTAGAATGTGGGGCAGAAGTTTGTGGTTATAGGAGGGTGGGTGCAGAAGGAAAGAGGAGTGAGTGGTGGAATGAAGAAGTAAAGGGTGTGATAAAAGAGAAAAAGGTAGCTTATGAGAGGTTTTTACAAAACAGAAGTGTTAGTAGAAGAGCAGAGTATATGGAGAGTAAAAGAAAGGTGAAGAGAGTGGTGAGAGAGTGCAAAAGAAGAGCGGATGAAAGAACGGGAGAGGATCTGTCAAGAAATTTTGCTGAAAACAAGAAAAATTTTTGGAGTGAGATAAACAAGGTAAGAAAGCCTAGGGAACGAATGGATTTGTCAGTTAAAAACAGAGTAGTGGAGTTAGTAGATGGGGAGCTGGAGGTATTGGGTAGATGGCGGGAATATTTTGAGGAACTTTTAAATGTTGATGAAAAGAGGGAGGCGGTAATTTCATGTACTGGTCAGGGAGGTACAACATCGTTTAGGAGTGAAGAAGAGCAGGATGTGAGTGTGGGGGAGGTGCGTGAGGCATTACGTAGAATGAAAGGGGGTAAAGCAGCTGGAATTGACGGAATCATGACAGAAATGTTAAAAGCAGGGGGGGATATAGTGCTGGAGTGGTTGGTATTTTTGTTTAATAAATGTATGAAAGAGGGGAAGGTACCTAGGGATTGGCAGCGAGCATGTATAGTTCCTTTATATAAATTATATAAAGGGAAAGGGGATAAAAGAGAGTGTAAAAATTATAGGGGAATAAGTTTACTGAGTATACCAGGTAAAGTGTATGGCAGGGTTATTATTGAAAGAATTAGAGGTAAGACAGAGAGTAGGATTGCATATGAGCAAGGAGGCTTTAGAATGGGTAGGGATGTGTAGATCAAGTGTTTACAGTGAAGCATATATGTGAACAGTATTTAGATAAAGGTAGAGAAGTTTTTATTGCATTTATGGATTTAGAAAAGGCATATGATAGAGTGGATAGGGGAGCAATGTGGCAAATGTTGCAAGTGTATGGAATAGGTAGTAAGTTACTGAAGGCTGTAAAGAGTTTTTATGAGGATAGTGAGGCTCAGGTTAGGGTGTGTAGGAGAGAGGAGATTACTTCCCGGTAAAAGTAGGTCTTAGACAGGGTTGTGTAATGTCACCATGGTTGTTTAATATATTTATAGATGGGGTTGTAAAAGAAGTAAATGCTAGGGTGTTGGGGAGAGGGTGGGATTAAATTTTGGAGAATTAAATGCAAAATGGGAGTTGACACAGTTACTTTTGCTGATGATACTGTGCTTATGGGAGATTCTAAAGAAAAGTTGCAAAGGTTAGTGGACGAGTTTGGGAGAGTGTGTAAAGGTAGAAAGTTGAAAGTGAACATAGATAAGAGTAAGGTGATGAGGGTATGAAACGATTTAAATAAAGAAAAATTGGATATCACATTGGAGAGAGGGATTATGGAAGAAGTAAATGTTTTCAGATATTTGGGAGTTGATGTGTCAGCGGATGGATTTATGAAGGATGAGGTTAACCATAGAATTGATGAAGGAAAAAAGGTGAGTGGTGCATTGAGGTATCTGTGGAGACAAAACACGTTATCCATGGAGGCAAAGAAGGAATGTACGAAAGTATAGTGGTACCAACACTCTTATATGGGTGTGAAGCATGGGTTGCAAATGCTGCAGCGAGGAGGAGGCTGGAGGCAGTGGAGATGTCCTGTCTAAGGGCAATGTGTGGTGTAAATATTATGCAGAAAATTCGGAATGTGGAAATTAGGAAAAGGTGTAGAGTTACTAAAAGTATTTGTCAGAGGGCTGAAGAGGGTTGTTGAGGTGGTTTGGTCATTTAGAGAGAATGGATCAAAGTAGAATGACTTGGAGAGCGTATAAATCTGTAGGGGAAGGAAGGCGGGGTAGGGGTCGTCCTAGAAAAGGTTGGAGGGAAGGGTAAAGGAGGTTTTGTGGGCGAGGGCTTGGACTTCCAGCAAGCATGTGTGAGCGTGTTAGATAGGAGTGAATGGAGACGAATGGTTTTGGGACATGACGATCTGTTGGAGTGTGAGCAGGGTAACATTGTGTGAAGGGATTCAGGGTAACCAGTTAATTGATTTAGTTGGACTTGAGTCCTGGAAATGGAAGTACAATGCCTGCACTTTAAAGGAGGGGTCTGAGATAGTGACAGCTGGGAGGGACTTTTCTCAGCTGTCGTATCTGAGCTCCTCTGCAAAGACAGTGATTATGTATGAGTGTGGTGAAAGTGTTGAATGATGATGAAAGTTTTTTCTTTTTGGGGATTTTCTTTCTTTTTGGGTCACCCTGCCTCGGTGGAGACAGCCGACTTGTTGAAAAAAAAAAAAAAAAAAAAAATATATATATATATATATGCAAAAAGATCACAGTAATCAGGTGATATCAGAATATGCAAGACAACCACTATGAAAAATAGAGAATTCCAAGCGCTTTCGTGACTACTCACATAATGTGAGTAGTCACGAAAGCCTTGAATCTCTATTTTTCATAGTGGTTGTCTTCATATATATATATATATATATATATATATATATAATATTTTGTCTGCCAGGAGAAATGTGTATATGTGTATTAGTCTCTCGGTTACATTATTATTATTATTATTATTATTTTTATTGTTATTATTATTATTATTATTATTATTATTATTATTATTATTATTATTATTATTATTATTATTATTATTATTATTATTATTATTATTGTTATTATTATTATCATCATCATCATCATCATCATTGTTATAAAAGAGGCGCGGGTGCAAGTAGCGGGAATAAGAGGAAATTACGCTGACGAAGGCGGAAATAGAAATGTTGCCAAGGAAATAAGATAGAAGAATAGAGGTGAGAGGAGAGAGGATATTATCCCAGGTTACTGTGAAGAACCTGTGTGATCCCCTAGCAAGGTTATACACCTCTAGTATTATTATTATTAATAGTAGTATTATTGTTATTATTATTATTATTATTATTACCATTATTATTAGCAATAGTATTAGTAGTAGTATTTTAATTATTATTTTTGTCATTATCATTGTTATTATTATTATTACCATTATTATTAGCAATAGTATTAGTATTATTATTTTAATTATTATTTTTGTCATTATCATTGTTATTATTATTATTATTATTATTATAACTATTATTATTAATTACATCCAAATGACGAAATTAAGCTTAGAAAGACCAAACATCTCCTGGGTGGCGGGAGGCAATGAGGTTTGATGCGAGGAAGAGGAGGGTACCTCCAATTCCCTGGATCAAGAGCCCCACGACAAGCACAGTGGAGGCACAGGGTGGTTCCCCAGATCTCAGACGTCAGCACACTTTTGGCGAGACGGTGACTGTACGAGTGATGGTCAATGTGGTTCCTCTTTTTTTCCTGGCTGAGTCATCCTACCTCGGTGGGAGACATGTCTTTTATAATGAATTTGAAATGAATATATAATTTTTCATTGTATTATAAGTCAATGTATATCATTATATATTATAATATATATATATATATAATATATATATATATATATATATATATATATATATATATATATATATATATATATAGATATATATATATATATATATATATATATATATATATATATATATATATATATATATATATATATATATATATATATATATATATATATAGTCATACTCAGTTCAGGTGTGTGTATATGTGTGTGTGTATGTATGTATGTGTATTGTCAGTAATAAAAATAATTGAAATTTCCCACTTTATGTTCCCTGGATTATTTTTTTTCAATAAATCTTTTATTAACTGGTGTAATAAGGCATTTTATTGTGGTAGAAATGGTATTACCGGAGATGTGTTGGCTGACAGCTGGACACATGGTAACACATTGATGTGTTGGTTGACAGCTGGACACATGGTAACACATGGATGTGTTGGTTGACAGCTGGACACATGGTAACACATGGATGTGTTGGTTGACAGCTGGACACATGGTAACACATTGATGTGTTGGTTGACAGCTGGACACATGGTAACACATTGATGTGTTGGTTGACAGCTGGACACATGGTAACACATTGGTGTGTTAGTTGACAGCTGGACACATGGTAACACATGGATGTGTTGGTTGACAGTTGGATACATGGTAACACATGGATGTGTTTGGCTGACAGCTGGACACATGGTAACACATAGATGTATTGGTTGACAGCTGGACACATGGTAACACATTGATGTGTTAGTTGACAGCTGGACACATGGTAACACATTGATGTGTTGGTTGACAGCTGGATACATGGTAACACATGGATGTGTTTGGCTGACGGCTGGACACATGGTAACACATAGATGTGTTGGTTGACAGCTGGATACATGGTAACACATGGATGTCTTTGACCGACAGCTGGACACATGGTAACACATAGGTGAGTTGGGAAAAGTCCAGAGAAGAGCCACACGATGACTGTCAGTGTTAAGAGAGAGAGATACAGTAGAATTTAGTTGATATTGGCGGAATGGTGCCATAGAGCTATCTCCATGACACCAGTGCCATGGTAGGTAGTACCAGGTACCCTCCATGACACCAGTGCCAAGGTAGGTAGTACCAGGTACCTACCACGACACCAGTGCCAAGGTAGGTAGTACCAGGTATCTACCATGACACAAGTGCCATGGTAGGTAGAACTAGGCACCTACCATGACAACAGTGCCAAGGTAGGTAGTACCAGGCACCTACCACGACACCAGTGCCAAGGTAGGTAGTACCAGGCACCTACCATGACACCAGTGCCATGGTAGGTAGTACCAGGTACCTACTATAACAGGAGTGGTACTCGGCACAACAAGGGAGAGAGACGAGTAGGCTGGTCACTACTTATTGTACTGTGTTTATCACATATTTACTGTCTCTTGTCTCTCTCTTGTCTGTAATTACCTATGTTTCCCACCCAAGTTCTGTCTCTTGTCTCCCTCCTGTCTGTAATTAGCTATGTTTTCCACCTATATCCTGTCTCCTGTCTCCCTCCTGTCCTCGAGCTCCTGAACCCTTCACTATGTACTATAAAAATTTCCATTCACCATTTTATCCCCAAAATTTCAATTCCTCTTTCAACATCACCAAAAATCTACCCAACCAACAATTTTTCCCCCAAAATGAAAACTTCGAGTATTTCTGACCATTTTTTTTTGAAGACCAAAGTATGTTTCACTATTTAGAGATGTTCAAAGCATTTTGCAATAAGTCTGAGCCTTATTGACCGGCCTGAAGTTCAGCAGTGGTCTGAACATCGCCTACTGAAGCAGACTGATCAAAGTCCGCGCTAATTAACCTTTACCTCGCTCAGATTAACACGACAATTATAAAGGTTACATTAACCTAACATGTTGGATTAACCAGGTAGATTCTTACCCACCTTCCACTCTGTCTTGGCCATCGCGATGCAGATCGCGGTTTTTACAGTGGGACGTTCGCGGTATATATATATATATATATATATATATATATATATATATATATATATATATATATATATATATATATATATATATATATATATATATATTATATATATATATATACTCAGTCTCCAGTGTCGGTTATTAAGGTTGCCTGGTTACTTGGTACCGTCAGAAAGTTGGTCTTAAAAATTGGTTAATAGGGAGTCAGGTTGGTCAATAAAAGTCTCTGGGTTTTCTTTCAGTAAGATACACAAGTGTGCAAAGTTTGAAGACTATCAGAGGAGATGTTTTTGTGGTTTGGCTCAGAAATCTTTTAGGAGGAGGAGGAAGATTACGAGGAGGAAGAAATGTAAGATATGAAAAATGAGAGGAATAATGATGATGATGAAAATAATAATAATAATAATAATAATAATAATAATAATAATAATAATAATAATAATATTAATTTTAATAAGAAGATATGAAAAATGAGAGGAATAATGATGATGATGAAAATAATAATAATAATAATAATAATAATAATAATAATAATAATAATAATAATAATATTAATTTTAATAAGAAGAGAAAGATGAAGTAGTCATTTCTTTTCCATTTTTTAAAGTCGTTTTAAAGGGAATATATAATATATATATATATATATATATATATATATATATATATATATATATATATATATATATATATATATATATTACATATGTGTGTGACCACATAAGAGGATCCTTCACAAAAATAGATTATGCGCCTCCCCTCCTGTTTTTCTGTTATTACGTTGTTCTCAACGGTAAAAATTATTCTCCATTAAAAACTGCCACTGTTGTTTTTCCCTGTATAACCAGAGTCAGGGAAAAAATGGGGGAATTTGTCCAAAATGGGGTTTTAATACCATCGTGTACACACACAACACACACACACACACACACACACACATATATATATACGGGGTTGTTAGGAAGTATTTCTTCAGTCATAGAGTTGTCAGGAAGTGGAATAGTCTGGGAAGTGATGTAGTGGAGGCAGGATCCATACATAGCTTTAAGAAGAGGTGTGATTAAGCTTATGGGGCGGGAAGAGTGACCTAGTAGCGACCAGTGAAGAGGCGGGGCCAGGAGCTGTGAATCGACCCCTGCAACCACAAATAGGTGAGTACACAGACACACACACACACACACACACACATATATACACACACACACATGAGATTAGTAAAGAAGTTGGAAGAACAAGCATGTATAACAGGAAGGGCACTGGAATGGATCAGGGAATACCTCACAGGGAGGCAACAACGGGTCATGGTGCGTGGTGAGGTATCACAGTGGGCACCTGTGACGAGCGGCGTACCGCAGGGGTCAGTCCTAGGACCAGTGTTATTCTTGGTATATGTAAATGACATGACGGATGGGATAGACTCAGAAGTGTCTCTGTTCGCAGATGATGTGAAATTAATGAGGAGAATCACATCGGAAGAGGACCAAGCAGGACTTCAAACAGACCTGGACAAGCTTGACATCTGGTCTAGCAACTGGCTTCTCGAATTTAATCCCACCAAATGCAAAGTCATGAAGATCGGAGAAGGGCAAAGAAGACCGCTGACAGAGTACAGGCTAGGCGGACAAAGGCTACAAACCTCGGCAAAGAAGAAAGACCTTGGGGTGAGTATAACGCCAAGCACGTCTCCGGAGGCACACATCAACCAGATAACTGCGGCAGCATATGGGCGACTGGCAAACCTAAGATTAGCGTTCCGTTACCTTAACAAGGAATCGTTCAAGACACTGTACACCGTGTACGTCAGGCCCATACTAGAATATGCAGCACCAGTCTGGAACCCACACCTGGTCAAGCACGTAAAGAAACTAGAGAAAGTGCAAAGGTTTGCGACAAGGTTAGTTCCACAACTCAGGGTCTGTCCTATGAAGAAAGGTTGAGGGAAATAGGACTAACAACACTGGAGGAAAGAAGGGTCAGAGGAGACATGATAACGACATACAAAATACTGCGGGGAATCGACAAGGTAGACAGTGACAAGATGTTCCAGAGAGGGAACACAGAAACAAGGGGACACAACTGGAAGCTGAAGACTCAGATGAGTCAAAGGGATGTTAGGAAGCATTTCTTCAGCCACAGAGTAGTCAGGAAGTGGAATAGTCTAGAGAAAGATATAGTGGAGGCAGGAACCATACATAGTTTTAAGACGAGGTATGATAAAGCTCATGGAGCAGGGAGAGCAGAGACCCAGTAGCGGACAGCGAAGAGGCGGGGCCAGGAGCTGAGTCTCGACCCCTGCAACCACAATTAGGTGAGTACAATTAGGTGAGTACACACACACACACACGCACACACACACACACACACACACACAGACACACACACACACACACACACACACACACACACACACACACACACCACACA